>CAXKVI010000003.1:31147947-31451040 GCA_964058755.1 Campiglossa producta | reverse complement strand
AGATTACACTCCTTCTTATACGGCTGATACATTAGCGCAAATTCCGAATTATCTCCGCTTTTGGGAGTTAACTTGAGCATAATCTTCATTATAAACTCCCCAAAATGAAGAAGATTTGAGCGGCCACATCCAAAATGTTCGCTGGCAACACTCTTCAGATAAATAAACAAAAACTGCAAGAAAACGCATATTTCTTGCAGTTTACCGCTATTTGCCGCTAGAAATAGTAAGGGCAACTACCAAAATTACGATTTACCGCTACTGCACACTAGAGTTACTATAAAATAAGCAATTCCCAGTGACATCTAGTTTTAAATAGCAAGTAATACAACACAAAGCACTAGATGGCGCGGTTGTTAATCTTAAATTTTGTGTGTATCAGGGTAAAATTTGGATCTGATTAAAGAAGATTTATTGGAGGTAATCTCCGTGTGTGTATCCATAGCATTAGGGCGTGAATGCCTCTAGATCTTTTATGATCCTATTTTGGCCAGGTTTGTTTGGATATGCGGCACCCACGAGGTTGCAGCCACCTTTCGTTGGCTTGGCGGAGTGTGTACTCTTTCAGCATTAGCTTGCATGTGGCAACAGCATACCTAAGCGCTCTTTATCCCGAAGAACCTGCTTGGTCGTGCCCTGCCTCGCAACTTCGTCTGCCCTGCAATTTTTCTCATTGTCTCTATGTCCCGGGACTCATGTGAAGTTCACGCGGTTCTGTTGGGTCACCTCTTGTAGAGATCGACGACAGTTGAGCGTCAGTTCAGAGTTGAACGATTAAGAGCCAAGGGATTTGATGGCCGCTGGCTGTCGCTGAGAATTACAATATCCTGTCCGATAGTGTATTGGCCTATCCAAGCCGCGGCGTCCATCATTGCTGAGACTTTAGCCTGAAAGACACCGCAGTGATCAGGTAGTCTCAAGGAGAGCTCAAGGTTCAGATCCTTTGAATCGCCGTCACTTAATTTTCAAAATTTGATTTTTTTTATCAGCAGGGAACCCGACGTTGTTCGGGTTGGATATGTATTTTAGGGTGGTAGTAATTTTTATTGAAACAATTTTGGCAACCTTATTCTCGGGTCCAATTCCTCTTCATCAAACTGTTGTTGTTGTTAACAATGCATTGCCCTGTCTAGAGTGTATGATCATTCCGAAGATCTTCATCAAGCTCTTCTAAATTTGGTTTATTGCCGTTTGGGGTATTTTGGTGCGAACAGCTATAACTTTGAAAATAATTCGAATTTCGAAAAATTGTTAAATACGTATTTTTGTTTAATCGTTGTGAACCATACTACCAACTTTCATTAAAATACATGGCCGTCCAAAAAATTTTAGGTGGCTCAGTTCACAAAATTCAAGCCATATGAATTAATTAATGGATTTACTAGTCACTTCTGTATTTTTGACTTAGTTCGGCCAGTTGCAGATGAGGTGGTTTCCTCCTCATTATTATCTTTGCAGCCCCTACAGCATAGCTGGTAACGCACACCTAGCCTTTCTGCGTGCCTACCAATAAGGCATTGCCCGGTTAGTACCCTTATTAATATGGAGATTTCTCTCCTCCTTAGGGCATAGATCTGTCTAGATCTTTTATGATCCCATTTTTGCCAGGTTTGTTTGGATATGCGGCACCCACGAGGTTGCAGCCACCTTTCGTTGGCTTGGCGGAGTGTGTACTCTTTCAGCATTAGCTTGCATGTGGCAACAGCATACCTAAGCGCTCTTTATCCCGAAGAACCTGCTTGGTCGTGCCCTGCCTCGCAACTTCGTCTGCCCTGCAATTTTTCTCATTGTCTCTATGTCCCGGGACTCATGTGAAGTTCACGCGGTTCTGTTGGGTCACCTCTTGTAGAGATCGACGACAGTTGAGCGTCAGTTCAGAGTTGAACGATTAAGAGCCAAGGGATTTGATGGCCGCTGGCTGTCGCTGAGAATTACAATATCCTGTCCGATAGTGTATTGGCCTATCCAAGCCGCGGCGTCCATCATTGCTGAGACTTTAGCCTGAAAGACACCGCAGTGATCAGGTAGTCTCAAGGAGAGCTCAAGGTTCAGATCCTTTGAATCGCCGTCACTTAATTTTCAAAATTTGATTTTTTTTATCAGCAGGGAACCCGACGTTGTTCGGGTTGGATATGTATTTTAGGGTGGTAGTAATTTTTATTGAAACAATTTTGCCAACCTTATTCTCGGGTCCAATTCCTCTTCATCAACCTGTTGTTGTTGTTAACAATGCATTGCCCTGTCTAGAGTGTATGATCATTCCGAAGATCTTCATCAAGCTCTTCTAAGGGGAGTCCAGAGAAGAGTAGGTTCAGTTGAAGAATTGAAGAGATGTAGAGTATCATGGGGGTCCTACCACATGCAGGGCATGTGTTTGAGATTGTATCATTCAATCTGGATAAGTAGGAGTTTAACCTCACACTGTATCCAGACCTAAGCTGTGCCATGGTGACTCTTGTCTCCCTTGCTAAGGTACGTTCTTCTTCAGCAATATTCGGTGGAGGACTGTTTAGAACGGGATTCACAGGTAGAGATCTGACAAAAGTGTCAACCGACTCGGTGTGGATGTCGGTTAGAGCCCGCTTATGATTCTGCAGATCAAACGGCAAGGTAATAAGATGCCGGATCTCGTCATAATGCTTACGGAGATGTTTCCTTATGTCTCTCGGGGGCGGATCTGTGTCCAAAAGATGACGGTTTGAGTGTGCTGGCTTGTGGCAGTTAAGAAGGAATTGCCTGCTCAGCATTTCCGCGTGCCCTTTTACATTGAGCAGTTTTGCCTCCTGATGGAGGTGAGACTCGGGAGACATGAGGAGACATCCCGTAGCAGTTCTGATGGCAGTACTTTGGCAGACTTGTAACTTCGTCCAGTTGGTGTTATGTACATTAGGCGACCATATGGGTGCGGCATAGTCAAAGACTGGTCGGTCAATGGCCTTATATGTAGTCAGCAATGTTTCTTTGTCTTTTCTCCAAGTACTTCCGGCAAGTGACTTGAGGATCTTGTTGCGACCACGTACCTTTGAGACCATTGCAGACACATGACCAGCAAATGAGAAAGTATTATCCAATGTCATCCCTAATAACTTTGGGTGGCTGACAGTTGGTAGCTTAGTGCCGTCAACGAAAATGTCTAATTCATTTCTCACCTGGTGCGTCCACGTCGTAAAAAGCGTCGCCGTTGATTTAGTCGGAGATATCGTCAGATCTCGCTCTGTGAAAAACCTGGAAAGGTCGCAGAGGTAACCGTTGATTTTATTACAGAGTTCATCAGTATAGGGGCCCTTCCCCGTCGCCATTATTGTACAGTCGTCAGCATAAGAAACGACGGAGACACCCTCTGGTGGTGGGGGCATCTTCGATAGATAGAAATTAAACAGTGTCGGGGATAGGACACCACCCTGTGGCACCCCCTGTCTAATTCGTCTTGGTTTTGATGTTGCGTTTCTAAAGTTGACTGACGCCTGCCGCCCATTCAAGTAATTAGCGGTCCATCTCTTTAACCCATCAGGTATTTGTGTTTCTAATAGATCTTGTATGAGAGTGGCATGGTTGACTGTGTCAAAAGCTTTCGACAAGTCAAGTGCCACTAACACAGTCCTGTGATTTGGTTGGTTTTGATTTAGACCGCTATTTATTTGCGTTGTAATGGCATTGAGTGCGGTGGTGGTGCTGTGCAGCTTACGGAAGCCATGTTGATGATTAGCCAGGTGCAGATTTGCGGTGTAATACGGGAGCAAAATGGACTCTAGCGTCTTCACTACCGGCGACAAAAGTGATATAGGGCGATATGAATCGCCTATGTTTGCCGGCTTTCTAGGTTTTAATAATGGAACCACTCTCGCCTTTTTCCATATTTCAGGAATGACGAAAGTGTTCAGTGAAAGATTGAATAGAGCCGCTAAGTATTTGTGTCCCTCCTGGCCTAGATGTTTCAGCATCTTCATGGCAATGCCGTCGGGGCCGATGGATTTTGAGGGCTTAGCCTGTCTGATGGCTTCCTTGACCTCTGAGGCAGTGATGACAATGGGCGTGTTTTGGTTTTTGTATTTACGCGCCTGTCGCATGGTTCTACGTTTAGCTCTATCGGGTGGGGAATGTAGTACAAATTGTCTACAGAAGGAGTTCGCACATCCCCTAGGGTCCTTCTTCACCCTGTCACCGAAAGTAATATCTACTTTATCCTTGTGTTGTGTTGGATTAGATAGAGCTTTGACCGTAGTCCATAATTTGCCAACACCGTCAGAGAGGTTGCATTGCTCTAGGTGTTGTTTCCATTTGGCCAGTTTGTGTTGATCGACCAACCTACGAATTTCCGCGTTGAGATCCCTTATACGGGGGTCTGCGGGATTGAGACTTCGCACTTCATCTCTTTCTCTAGCCATGGCCGCTGCCTCCGCGGGGAAATTTGGTCTTATTCGAGATATTCGACCCGCAGGAATGAAGCGTCTAGAGGCCAAGTCAATGATGTTGCGGAAGTCTCGTTCGCCTTTGCGTACGTCCGTAGGAATGGATAGAGCAGCCAAGGATTCGTCCGTATATGTCTGAAAACTGTCCCAGTCCGCCTTGGTAAAGTTGATGTATGTACCATGCTCAGGTGTTATAAAGTCCGTCGGTCGTTCGATGGTAATGACTATTGGGAGATGGTCAGACGCCAACGTGAGTAATGGGTCGCCAATTGGTGTTGTTCAATAGTCCTGCACTTACGATAGAAATATCTGGCGAACTATAGCAGTTACCCGATACTCTCGTTGGGGCGTCTCCGTTCAATGTACAGAAAGCCGTATCATCTATTTGTTCTGCAAGTACATGCCCCCTATTGTCTGCTGGCAAGTTTGAGTGCCACATGTCGTGGTGCGCATTGAAGTCGCCCAGGATGACGCGGTTATCTCCTCGTAGTAGCAAGCTAATGTCGGGAGATAACCGGTGGGGCAACTTGAGACAGGGGGTATGTAGATGTTAATGATTTGCAGATCGACATCTCCTGTACGGATGGTAATACCTTGGCTTTCTAAGATATCATCCGTTCCTTCGATGTCGGTATCAAATAGATGATACTGTACAGAGTTGTGCGTTATGAACGCTAGACCACCTCCCAGACCTCCTGTTACTCTATGACGGTCTTTCCGGTGGATCTTATATCCGCCATAGGTAATGAGGTCCGACCTAGGACTGAGCTTGGTTTCTTGGACTGCGGCAAGTTTTATGTCATATTGCGTCATCAAATTAGTTATCTTAATTAATATAAGGCTCCTTACGCCAAGATTATATATTTGTGTTCAGAAAAAGCTCCTCTATCCTCCTGAAAAACCCGTTTTTTTCTAGCTGTGCGAGTCTATACTAAAATTTCCCCAAAATTTTTTATGAATAATGGAATTCATGCATTACTTTTTCTACAGCAATGTCATAGGAAAAGTAATGTTTTTGAAAAATAATACCTTACGAAATACATTACATGGGAAGATTTTTCAAATATTTTTTCATGCGTTACTTTGCTCATGCTTCTTTTCATGGATGAAAAAGGTAATGCATTACCTACTTTCCCACTGGGTAGTACCGTTCGAAAACATCACAGTACAGATATATTAATTTTGAGCGAGGCAGGCATATATTTTTGTTTACAAAAATAGTTCAAAAAATCATGAGCGTTTCAAAAAAAAAAAACACTAACGCGACATAAATTAAAATTTCATTTTTTTAAATCCTAAAAGTAAAAAAAGGAGCTATAAAAAGTGTCTGGGTCATAGAGCCTAGCTCGCTTACGAAAGAAAGTAGTGGCGGTTTCCCAGCGTGAATTGCAATTTCGGAAACTTTTGGTTAAGTTAGATTAAGTATACTGATTTGTCTCTAAGATGATAAACTATAGATACCTTACCATAATACTTCTTATAACAAGCCTCAACATATTTTCAAAAAAAAAAAAATTTAGTTTGGTTTCAATACATTTGGGCCCCTATGTTGTTGTTGTTGTTGTTGTTAACAATGCATTGCCCTGTCTAGAGTGTATGATCATTCCGAAGATCTTCATCAAGCTCTTCTAAAGGGAGTCCAAGGAAACGTGCAGTTTCAACAGGGATTGTCCAGAGGGACAGAGGGGTTAGAAGAGTAGGTAGATTTGTTGTCAAAGAAGGATGTTGCCACACTTAAACAAAAAATAAAAAAAAAACATATTTTTTTTATTTCAACACCTTTCCGCGTAGGCGGCCTTCGCCCGCGCTTATTTAAAATAACCATGGGCTACGCCATCCCATGTCCGGACGCGTGCACCAACTGCGGCTACCGCCGCAGTGAGTACTACTGCGTAGTAAACCCATTTGGCGGAGTCCGGACGTGTGCTCTAACCGTGGCTACCGCCACGGTGAGTCCTTCTGCGTAGTACACCCATTTATTTTGGTATAGGTGAGGCTTGCAAACCCTATTCAAATACTTAATTGGTGCGCATGAAAAGTATTGTAAGCCTTATTATTTTTTATTAAAATTTTTTGGATGTGACAACACTCTTTCAATGTCAAAAACAGTACATACATACATATATATACATACAAAAAAGCGTGCAAAATTTACTAACTTTAACAACGTTTTACCGGAGAACTATAAACCGCCTGACTCTAAGACCTATATATTTGTGATCTGGAGAACTCCCTCTTTCGTTCCATACCAAAAACAGTCCAAAATTCGTGCGAGTCTAAACTAAATGGCACCCAAAATTTTATAGGAGATATACATTATTTTATACATTACCTTTTCCCACTGGGTAGCTTTTACTGCCAATATAGGAGTTTTAAATATATGGCCATACGAAAACTAACACCATCAATTTTGTGTCTGACGAAAACTAACCTTTCATTTCGTATCTGACGAAAACGAACACCTCCATTTTGGGTCTGACGAAACACTCTTAGGGCCGCTTGCATAAAAGCTGATAACGACTAACCGGAGTTTAATTGACGTATTTTGTACGGTTAGCTGTCAAGTTAATCACCGATTAGGCGTTATCGGCTTTTATGCAAGTGGCCCTTACACTTTAATTTTTTTTCTGAAGAATGAAAAACTAGCCAAAAGTGTTATTTGTCAAAAATTTTAAGTGATAGTTTTCGTCATATTCAAGTCGAAAGTGTTACTTTTCGTTAAAATTTTTAAGTGTTTTTTTTCATAAGAAATTTTAAGTTTTAGTTTTCGTTTGGCACGTCGATTAGATAGTTATTTTTATTTAACACTAACTTGAATTTTTCTATCCTAGGTCCTTGATGATAAAAATGTGCGTCGCCGGTTCAGAGCCAGTAATTACCAATCGACTACCCGTGTGAAGCCTTTTATTTGTACCATGCCTATGCGACTCGACGAAGGGTGGAATCAAATACAATTTAATCTTTCTGATTTCACTAGACGAGCATATGGGACCAACTACGTGGAAACATTACGGGTGCAGATTCATGCGAACTGCCGCATAAGACGAGTATATTTTTCTGATCGACTATATTCGGAGGAGGAACTTCCTCCTGAATTCAAACTATTCTTACCCATCCAAAAGCCTCAAAAATCAGCTTATAATGCTTGCAGTTAATAAATTATAATTAGTATAATCGTGCTTTCTAAAATATTTGGCTTTTTGTCAGGAGCCATACATATTGCATTTAAATACAATTGTCATTCCTCAATAGGCGGACTTAGTAAAGGAAACTAGCACTCCCACGACCAAACTAATTTTTAAAAGTTTCTATATTCAATTTAGTTTCCCCTCATTCGGAAAATAAGGGTGTAAGATATATTTCTTGATTTACCTAGAAACTGCAAATTTTTCCGCGGAAAACTCATATAACCTTTTTTGTTAAGAAAACCCTTTTCTACGTTTTTTTTTTTGATCCAGCTATGTAATGTAAAAAGTTACAACAAAAAGCTGGAGAAATTTTGTTTGTTTTATGTTTGCTTCTGGACTTTCCCTTAATAGTTGAGTTTTTCTGGGAAAATGAGCCTAGTTTTAAACTAAATTTAACCTTCGATATTCGACTCTGTCAAATTTGAGCTCCTTATTAATAAACTAGACCTAGGCCTGGATTCTTTAACGATGAGTTTTGAAATGTGCACTGAAATTTATGTACAACAAACCATGTACAGTCACTTCTCAGAGTAGAAAACCCAGCCCATCGCCATGGATCTCTGCGCAGTGGAACCACCCGGGGTTTTACCTCGGCCAAGGACTGTCACTTTCAATGTAACCCTGTTTAGTATGTTTTGTCCCATTCCGAAACTATCATCCTCCCCCCTTGCAGCAGGGCTGCAAGATATTCTATTGTTACGGGCGGGCGTTGGGCCGAACCCCGGACCAAAAGAATGGATATGCAGTGTCTGTTGCAAAAAGATATATATTAAACGGTCGCATTCTGTGCAATGCTTCTCGTGTAAGAGATGGCTCCATAAATCTGGATGTTCAGGGCTTAACCTTAACATCCACAGACCCCGTACTTTCTTTAGTACTTTCGTGGCACCTTGTTGTTTGCGCCCTCGGGCGTCCCGCGGTAAGCGCCACTTTCTAGTAGCAATACTAATAGTAACAATAATAATGTCTTAACGACTAGCAGCACTTCTGCTATACCCGCCACACAAACTCCAGACTGTGGCTCGTGCCTTATGGCGTCAACATCACGCGCAGATGCTCAACACTCTCGCTCCCACAGGAGCAGTTTAGACATGAGCAATTCCGAGCACCAGTCTCTGTTTCTATATCACACCCCCCCTCCCGTTTAAATTCTCACGTGAGTCAGGATCAACATCTTCTCGCACCTGTCTCTACGTGTACTGTTTGTCGGCAAAGATTATACACGCTCGCGTCATCGGTCAAATGCAATAACTGCTTAGGCCAATGCCACGTACATCTATGCTCTGGGCTCGCTAACAGGAACCTCTGGACGGATGCGTTCATCGCACCATGCTGTAACACACCTCAACTTACGACGCCAGCCAACCCGGTTACACCGGGTCCACAGCTAACTAGGCTGAGGCACAGCCTTGGTCTTAGCCTACCAACACCAGGGCGAACACATCCGTCTCTCACGCCTATGGTTAACTCGACATCGACCCCACCGGCGCACTTCCAAATCTTACAGCACAACTGTAACGGATTAACTGGTAAGATCGCAGAGATAACTAATTTGATGACGCAATATGACATAAAACTTGCCGCAGTCCAAGAAACCAAGCTCAGTCCTAGGTCGGACCTCATTACCTATAGCGGATATAACATCCACCGGACAGACCGTCATAGAGAAACAGGAGGTCTGGGAGGTGGTCTAGCGTTCATAACGAACAACTCTGTACAGTATCATCTATTTGATACCGACATCGAAGGAACGGATGATATCTTAGAAAGCCAAGGTATTACCATCCGTACAGGAGATGTCGATCTGCAAATCATTAATATCTACATACCCCCTGTCTCAAGTTGCCCCACCGGTTATCACCCCGACATTAGCTTGCTATTACGAGGAGATAACCGCGTGATCCTGGGCGACTTCAATGCGCACCACGACATGTGGCAGTCAAACTTGCCACCAGACAATAGGGGCATGTACTTGCAGAACAAATAGATGATACGGCTTTCTGTACATTGAACGGAGACGCCCCAACGAGAGTATCGGGTAACTGCTATAGTTCGCCAGATATTTCTATCGTAAGTGCAGGACTATTGAACAACACCAATTGGCGACCCATACTCACGTTGGCGTCTGACCATCTCCCAATAGTCATTACCATCGAACGACCGACGGACTTTATTACACCTGAGCATGGTACATATATTAACTTTACCAAGGCGGACTGGGACAGTTTTCAGACATATACGGACGAATCCTTGGCTGCTCTATGCATTGTTGTTGTTGTTGTTATTGTTGTAACGAATGCTCTATGCATTCCTACGGACGTACGCAAAGGCGAACGAGACTTCCGCAACATCATTGACTTGGCCTCTAAACGCTACATTCCTGCGGGTCGAATATCTCAAATAAGACCAAATTTCCCCGCGGAGGCAGCGGCCATGGCTAGAGAAAGAGATGAAGTGCGAAGTCTCAATCCCGCAGACCCCCGTATAAAGGACCTCAACGCGGAAATTCGTAGGTTGGTCGATAAACATAAACTGGCCAAATGGAAACAACACCTAGAGCAATGCAACCTCTCTGATGGTGTTGGCAAATTATGGACTACGGTCAAAGCTCTATCTAATCCAACGCAACACAAGGATAAAGTAGATATTACTTTCGGTGACAGGGTGAAGAAGGACCCTAGGGGATGTGCGAACTCCTTCTGTAGACAATTTGTATTACATTCCCCGCCCGATAGAGCTAAACGTAGAACCATGCGACAGGCGCGTAAATACAAAAACCAAAATACGCCCATTGTCATCACTGCCTCAGAGGTCAAGGAAGCCATCAGACAGGCTAAGCCCTCAAAATCCATCGGCCCCGACGGCATTGCCATGAAGATGCTGAAACATCTAGGCCAGGAGGGACACAAATACTTAGCGGCTCTATTCAGTCTTTCACTGAACACTTTCGTCATTCCTGAAATATGGAAAAAGGCGAGAGTGGTTCCATTACTAAAACCTAGAAAACCGGCAAACATAGGCGATTCATATCGTCCTATATCACTTTTGTCACCGGTAGTGAAGACGCTAGAGTCCATTTTGCTCCCGTATTATACTGCAAATCTGCACCTGGCTAGTCATCAACATGGCTTCCGTAAGCTGCACAGCACCACCACCGCACTCAATGCCATTACAACGCAAATAAATAGCGGCCTAAGTCAAAACCAACCAAATCACAGGACTGTGTTAGTGGCACTTGACCTGTCGAAAGCTTTTGACACAGTCAACCATGCCACTCTCATACAAGATCTGTTTGAGACACAGATTCCTGATGGTTTAAAGAGATGGACCGCTAATTATTTGAATGGACGGCAGGCGTCGGTTAACTTTAGAAACGCAACATCAAAACCTAGACGTATTAGACAGGGGGTGCCACAGGGTGGTGTCCTATCCCCGACACTGTTTAATTTCTATCTATCGAAGATGCCCCCACCACCAGAGGGCGTCTCCGTCGTTTCATATGCCGACGACTGTACAATAATGGCGACGGGGAAGGGCCCCTAAACTGATGAACTCTGTACGAGCATCAATGGTTACCTCTGCGACCTTTCCAGGTTTTTCACTGAGCGAGATCTGACAATATCTCCGACAAAATCAACGGCGATGCTTTTTACGACATGGACGCACCAGGTGAGAAATGAATTAGACATTTTCGTTGATGGCACTAAGCTACCAACTGTCAGCCACCCAAAGTTATTAGGGATGACACTGGATAATACTTTCTCATTTGCTGGCCATGTGTCTGCAATGGTCTCAAAGGTACGTGGTCGCAACAAGATCCTCAAGTCACTTGCCGGCAGTACTTGGGGAAAAGACAAAGAAACGTTGCTGACTACATATAAGGCCATTGGCCGACCATTCTTTGACTATGCTGCACCCATATGGTCGCCTAATGTACATAACACCAACTGGACGAAGTTACAAGTCAGCCAAAATACTGCCATCAGAACTGCTACGGGATGTCTCCTCATGTCTTCCGAGTCTCACCTCCATCAGGAGGCAAAACTGCTCAATGTAAAAGAGCATGCGGAAATGCTGAGCAGGCAATTCCTTTTGAACTGCCACAAGCCAGCACATCCAAACCGTCATCTTTTGGACATAGATCCGCCCCCGAGAGACATAAGGAGACATATCCGTAAGCATTATGATGAGATCCGGCATCATATTACCTTGCCGTTTGATCTGCAGAATCATAAGCGGGCTCTAACCGACATCCACACCGAGTCGGTAGACACTTTTGTCGGATCTCTACCTGTGAATCCCGTTCTGAACAGTCCTCCACCGGATATTGCTGAAGAAGAACGCACCTTACCAAGGGAGACAAGAGTGACCTTGGCACGGCTTAGGTCTGGATATAGTGTAAGGTTAAACTCCTACTTATCCAGACTTAATGATACAATCTTAAATACATGCCCTGCATGTGGTAGGACCCCCATGATACTCTACATCTCTTCAATTGTTCATCTGAACCTACTCTTCTAACCCCTCTGTCCCTCTGGACAAACCCTGTTGAAACTGCACGTTTCCTTGTACTCCCGTTAGAAGAGCTTGATGAAGATCTTCGGAATGATCATACACTCTAGACAGGGCAATGCATTGTTAACAACAACTACAACAACAACCATGAAGCTAATTTCGATTCGAGGTACATTCGAGAACCAGCCCCATTCTCCAATCTCTAACGTTAGAGGACGACTCGAGAAACACTCAAGAATCACACCATTCTCTAACAAAATGGGACATAAATCTCAAATCGACAAAACTATAGTTTTCGAGTCGAATTCTAATGTCATTCTCTAAAGGAGTTCTAATGTGAATTTGCAAATGCTCGCCTTTTGGCTAGTTCTCTTGTTGGGCAGGAGCGGTGTGTATTATTTTGATAGAAAAACTTGCACTCATTATTCCTGAATTGGAATGTAACCCCTAAATTCCCAACAAACACAGTCTCTAACGTTAGAGAAATTCTCGCCTTTACGTTAGACAACTAGGGTAATTCTCTATTCGAAGGCAACCGTAGTGAAGTACACTAGAACACGATTCGAGATAGGTTAGAGAACTAGCCAAAAGGCGCACATTTGCAAATTCACATTAGAATCCCTTTAGAGAATGACATTAGAATTCGACTCGAAAACTATAGTTTTCTCGATTTGAGAATCATGTCCCATTTTGTTAGAGAATTCTGTGATTCTTGAGTGTTTCTCGAGTCGTCCTCTAACGTTAAGAGATTGGAGAATGGGGCTAGTTCTCGAATGTACCTCGAATCGAAATCTAGCTTCATGGTTTGTTGGGTGAAAGAAGAATAGGTTGGCCTAAAATGACGCCAAAAACTGAAAATGCCATAACGTCTAGGATGCTGTTCTTATCATGAATCACTTTGGTTTGAAATCCTAGCTGACCCCTTTTGGAACATATGCACTTTTTTTTGCATTTTTTAAGTATATAACACATTGTACCTAAAGGTTTAATTAGAAATAAAGAACTCAACTAAAAACTGAAAAGTACAATTCGTTGACAAAAAAAGGTTTTAGTTGTCTAACTTAACCCTTAGGGGTGGCTATTTTTTCGCCGTTTCCCATACATTTTGTATGGAGTAAAATGGTATTTTTTTTAAAACTGAATTTTCTTTAAATTTTTTAAACTTTTTTGAAAATATTTTTACATACTCTTAAAGTTGAAGCTTTGAAGCTTCCAAAATGGTAAGCCATGTGCGAATATCTTAACTATTAAAATAATTACAGCCAGGCTGAGCAAATGTTATATAATTTTTCAGTAAAGCAATTGTATGGGACACAAAAACTGTGCTTGGGTGGCAAAGGGTTAATACGCTTGTTTACATTATTTTGAAGGAAAAACTCCTACAAAAACAAAATATTTCAGTTGTCAATTCTACCTTGTTGAATTTGCCTTGATCAAATTTAAAACAAAACTTTGATTTTCGCCGTTGCTATGGCAACAAAACTTTACCAATTGCCTTCAAGAAAAGGTAGATTCAAGCTTATTCAAATACCAGCTTTGAATTTAAGATCTCACCAAAAATGACTTGGCGGGGACGATTTATATAGGAGCACCATATAGTTTTCCTACTGGGATATTTATGTATAAAATGATATAAATGTAATCTTATGTATATATAAAGAGAAAATTTTAATTTGATTTATAGATACACATGTTATGCAAAAAACAATATGTTTATACAAGATAATGCATCGAAACCTGTACCATTAGGGCAGTACAAAAAAAAAAAAAAAAAAAAATGCAAAGATGTGCATATTTTCTAAAGTATGGTAGCTAGGATCTCAACTAAAACCTTTTTTTTAAACTGGATGACATTGTCAACGAATTGTGCTTTTCAGTTTTTAGTTGAGTTCTTTATTTCTAATTAAACCTTTATAGTACGAGAGCCCCCATAGACATGGTGTTGTTGATTAATAACAAGCTAAGTTTTTCTGAGCGACTTCCTTTCGCCGAGACGCCCAACTTTTTTATCTTCGAAAATTCTGGAATGTGCGACCCTTGGGAGGTAGGGGGCGTGGAACATGTCAATTTGGTGCATACAAAATTTGTATGAATAACCGTTTTATTTTTATTTCACTAACTGCCACTGTCGTAACCAACTCACGAATATATGTGGCCTACAAATTGTGTGCGACATAAAGTGGGACCGACAACCCAAATATGTCAAAATGACGTCATCAAAATATTTATTAACATCATGCTAATTTTTTCACAGTTCGTTGTCAGAAATGGACATGACTCATTAGCATTATTGGCCTACAAAAATTGTGCGACATGTAGCCAGACCTCCGCCCCAAAGTGGTCAATTTGGTGTCAACATTTTTTTTATTAATAACTGTAGGCCAAGACCGGCGAATGATAGCTAAGTGTATCCCGTTTACACATGTAATATTGGCCTACAAAAATTGTGCGACATGTCTCCAGACCGACAAGAAATATCACAATGTATAGATATAAAAAAATTGTAATAGGAGAGATCGTTGTAGATTGCAGATTTTCAATAATAACTGATATGAGGGATCATAACTAAGCCAGTAGAATCTCAATCTACAGTTTCTATAGTAAATTTTCAGTCTGTCTGTCTGTATGTATATACGAGTAGGCCGATTTTTTGTATAAAATCGTCATTACGGAAAATGTTTTACTGATCATTTAACATACTTTGCTAAAGGCACTCCATGTCTTAAATCGGCTTTGACCCCATGGATTTTATGGCCAAGTTTTATAGTTTACTCTTTACTGGACATGCCTCAGGTCAAGCATGCAAAAGCTGCAATTGGTCAAAATCTCTAATTTTGGGTAAAATCCCCTTTTTCATAAACTAAAGTTTAAGGGGCATTTTTTCAGTTAATTCATATTGTTGTTGTCAATAAACTCGTTTTTATGGCTCAACATTCAAGTTATTAGCCCAGGGTTATAATAGGTACTGCAGTAAGGAATGTGGTTAATTTCTCTACTGGCTTCGAGGATATCTCCCAAAATATTAGGCTGAAAAGAAGAAGATTGGGTATATGCGTTAAGTAGTCTCTCGTTATACCTACAAAACCAAAAAGTCTCAGTTATTTCCCCAAGTACTTACTTGGTTTTGTTGTGTCACGGGATAAAATAAAAAAATCTTAGTTCTTGATCTAATAGTTTAGAATTTCATAGTAAAAAGACACAGTTTGTTTTATTTATTATCTACAAAAAATCAGATTTTCTGTTGAAAAAAATGAAAACAATAAGTCTCATGTTATTTCGCTTACACCTATACATACATATTGGTGTCCCGCCGAATATTAATTTTTGGCGGAAGCGTAAACCGAATAATTATGACTAGGGAAAAGGCCGCAACCAGAGCAGAAAATACCACCCGAATAGGCCGAATACCAAGTGTAAGCAAAACCTTCCGTAGGACAATCATAAATAGAACAAACATTCAAAATAACAGAATAGTTTGTTTTTTTTTTTTCTCTTTATTTACTCTCCCTTTTTACTATACATGTTATTGATAATTCGGTCTGTGTATTGTTAAAATATAAACAGGGTGCTAAATTTTTTTTTTACAATTTCGACATTCCGTGAATAGTCCCAGGATTTTAGAATTAGCTATTCTCCAGCAGTGCAAGAATAGAAGAAATTGTTTGACAAAGAATTTAATCTTAAAGTATTTTTTAATTGCATTTTTAGTAAATAGGTACCCGAAATATGCGGGATTGTAATATAGAAATTACGGGATTTTCGGAACTTTAAAAGTACGGGATCCTGGCATTGGCATCCCTAGTATGTACGGTTAGGGTGATTGAAATTAAAAAAAAATTTGTTTTTTTTTCGGTCTTACCCTTGCAAAAAATTAGCGCTCCAACTTAACCCTTAATTGGCCACCCCTTTTTTTCGCCCTTTCCCATACATTTTGCATGGGAAAAAATGCCATTTTTTTCTAAGTGAATTTTCCTTTAATTTTTGAAACTTTTTCAAAATATTTTTGCATACTCTTTAAGTTGAAGCTTTGAAGCTTCCAAAATGGTATGCCATGTGAGCTTACCTTAACTATTAAAATAATTACAGCCATTTACGATTTACTAGATTTTATACGTGTTACTGTGTATGTGTGTGCATTAGTACAAAACTCCGTCATTTTTAAATGATGAATTTTGATAGTTAAGATAATCGCACATGGCTTACCATTTTGGAAGCTTCAAAGCTTCAACTTTAAGAGTATGTAAAAATATTTTGAAAAAAGTTCACTTTGAAAAAAATCCCATTTTCCCCCATACAAAATTAATGGGAAAGGGCGAAAAAAATAGCCTCCCCTAAGGGTTAAGTCAGAGCGCTAATTTTTTGCAAGGCTTATTTTCTCATCACTACCTAACTTTTTAGGGGGTAAGACCAAGTCGACATTTTTTTTTAATCACCCTAATGTACGGTACTTAAAATAACCTTGAGTGAATGAAAATAATAATATGCGGATAATCTTATATTCGTCTGGTGCCAAGTTTCAGGTGCAATTGGAACGGATGTTTGGTTTCGCTGGTATCATCCACACAATGGCGAAACCTGATTGCCGGAGAAAAAATGATGTAAATCTGGCATTATTTACCACGCAAATCAATCGTTTCCTAACCCCAACAATTTGAGTTTTTGTTTTGAAGAGACTTTGTGAAGTATAAGTGGAATGTATCACTTTTCTTGTGCCGTGGATTACCCAAAATTACTTTAAGCAGAAAATATAAGGGTTTATTCATGGTAATTTTATATCACATACTTATATTTATGTGTATACAAATGCTCTGAGATATATGTTTCCATATCAAATTAGCAAACACTTATGGAACTCATGTATATGAGTGAATATATAAAAATATCGATTTTATTCACATGTCGCACTTTTTTTGTAGGCCAGTGTAACAGCCGTTTTTTATTCGTTATTCCTTAAGATACAAACTTTAAATCAGGTTGTTATTAATAAATCAAAGGTTGACACCAAATTGACCACTTTGGGGCGGAGGTCGGGCTACATGTCGCACAATTTTTGTAGGCCAATAATGCTATTGAATCATGTCCATCACTGACAACGAACTGTGAAAAAATTAGCATGATGTTAATAAATATTTTGATGACGTCATTTTGACATATTTGGGTTGTCGGTCCCACTTTATGTCGCACACAATTTGTAGGCCACATATATTCGTGAGTTGGTTACGACAGTGGCAGTTAGTGAAATAAAAATAAAACGGTTATTCATACAAATTTTGTATGCACCTAATTGACATGTTCCACGCCCCCTACCTCCCAAGGGTCGCAAATTCCAGAATTTTCGAAGATAAAAAAGTGGGGCTCTCGTACTATTAGGTGCAAAGTGTTATATACTTAAAAAATGCAAAAAAAAGGGATCAGCTAGGATTTCAAACCAAAGTGATTTATGATCAAGACAGCATCCTAGACGATATGGCATTTTCAGTTTTTGGCGTCATTTTAGGCCAACCTATTCTTCGTTCAGGAGCGGTGTGAATATACTTACTTAAAAGAGCCTTTAACCGCCTAGGCGATTTTGGCTGTCTAACATGTTTCGCCAGTCTTCTGTTTATTGAGCCAACTGGCGCCAATTGGAGACACCGCGTGTTCTCAGATCTGCCTCCACTTGGTCCTGTCATCGGAGTGGTGGCCTCCCTCTTCCTGTACTTCCACCGGCGGGTGCCGATGCCGTTGGGTTTTTATTCGCTGAACTATGTCGACGTCTGCGTACAGCTGTTGTTGTTGTTGTAACGAGGTGTAGTCCTGCCCAACGCGTATTTTTCCTTAACCTAAATTGTCATCAATATCTTCTAACGGGAGTCCAAGGAAACTAGCAGTTTCAATAGGGTTGGACCAAAGAGAGATTGGTGTTAGAAGAGTGGGCTCAAATGAGCAAGAAAATAAGTGATTGGTATTGTGGGGGGACGAGCCGCATGCCGGACATACATTCGGCACATCAGGGTTCAGTCTAGATATGTAGGAGTTTAACCTGCTACAATATCCAGAGCGTAATTGAGCCAGAGTGACCATTGTCTCTCGAGGAAGATGACGCTCCTCTTCAGAAATGCCAGGTGTTGCGGCATGTAAGACATTGTTTAGCGGACAGAGCGCAGAGTAATGGCCAACAGACTTTGTATGGATATGCCCCAAGGCCTGTTTATGCACCTGTAGATCAAACGGCGTTGTTATATAGTGCCGGATCTCATCAAAATGTTTACGTAAATGCGATCTTATGGTCCTAGGAGGCGGAATGAGTTCAAGCAGTTGTCTACCGGGATGCTGTGGTTTACAGCAATTCAGTAGGTACTGCTTGTTTAGCATTTCATTATGCTCCCTAACTGGAAGCATTTCCACCTCATTGTGTATATGAGATATAGGTGACATAAGGACGCACCCCGTAGCGGTTCTGAGCGCGGTGTTTTGACAGGCCTGAAGTTGATTCCAGTGAACGTCTGCAAGCCCCGGCGACCATATCGGCGACGCATAGTTCAGGATCGGCCGACCAATTGCCTTGTACGTTACCAATAACGTTTCTTTGTCTTTACCCCAAGTACTGCCGGCTAGTGATTTGAGGATTTTGTTACGGCTCTGTAATTTTGAGACAATTGCAGCTGAATGGGCAGCGAAAGTGTGCATGGTGTCGAAAGTCACTCCTAAGATTTTTGGGTGAGCGACAGTAGGTATTTTATGATCACCTACATAAATTTCTAGTTCCATGCCAACCTGCGCTGTCCACGTCGTGAATAGGGTCGCCGAAGACTTTGTTGGCGACAATGTCAAGCTTCGGGCGGTGAAGAACTCGACTAGAGAGGGGGGATAGCCATTTATTTTAGAGCACAGCTCATCAACGGAAGTACCAGTAGCCAATATCGTGCAATCGTCTGCGTAAGAAACAATCGTAACTTCTTCTGGTGGAGGAGGAAGCTTCGAAATATAGAAGTTAAACAATAACGGGGAAAGGACACCACCCTGTGGTACCCCTTGTTTGATCTTCCTGGCTTTAGATTTTTTGTTTCTGAATACAACAGACGACCGACGACCACTGAGATAATTGGCGGTCCAACGCTTGAGACAGGGGGGGAGTGACGAGTCTTCCAAATCGGATACAAGCTGCCCATGATTTACTGTATCAAAAGCTTGACTCAGATCGAGTGCATCTAGAACCGTCCTGTCATTAGGTCTGTTTTGATTTAGACCGTCAGTTATCTGAGTGCTTATGACATTTAGAGCAGATGTTGTGCTCCTGCCTTTCCTGAAGCCATGTTGGTGCTCGGCTAACATCAAGTGTGATGTGTAGAGCGGGAGTAGGGCCGCTTCAAGTGTCTTTACTACTGGCGAGAGGAGTGATATCGGACGATATGATTCCCCAACGTTAGCTGGCTTGCCAGGCTTTAGTAGTGGGATCACAGTTGCCTGCTTCCATTTGTCGGGTATGACAGCTGTGATCAAAGACAGGTTGAAGACGGCAGTTAAATATTTGACTCCCGCTAGGCCGATATGCTTGAGATGCACCATGGCTATGCCATCAGGGCCGATGGCTTTGGAATTTTTGGCCTTCCGGATGGCCTCTTGAGCCTCTGTAGCGGTGATGGGAACGGGGGCATAGTTTTTGTGTTTATGCGAGCGCCTGAAGATTCCACGTCTTGTCCTATCTTGCGCAGGGTGTGGGACATACTGTCGACAAAAAGCCTGCGCACATTTCCTGGGGTCATTTAAAGTCTTGTCACCAAAGGTGCTGTCGACATTTTTTGGTGGACCCGAAGGATTCGACAAGGACTTGACGGTGGACCATAATTTCCCAACACCGGTAGAGAGGTTACAAGACCTAAGGTGCTCCTCCCATTTGGTTTGTTTGTGTACGTTAACCAGCCGCCTGATTTCCACGTTGAGATCACCGATCTGTGGGTCAGAGGGATCGATGTTGCGTATGAGGTCACGTTCATTGGCCAAGGCTGCGGCCTCAGCTGGGAAGTTAGGCCTGATATTTTCTATGCTACCAGCTGGTATAAAACGGGCTGTAGCCTTTTTAATGACCTCACGTATGCTACGCTCGCCGACGTGTACATCAGTGGGAATGGGAAGATCACCAAAGGAGCTCTCCGTGAATTCCAAAAAGCCGACCCAATTAGCATTTTTGAAATTCACGTATGTTCTTTTCTCCGACGTGATAAATCCGTGGCACGATCGACGGACAGGATGATAGGCAGGTGGTCGGATGACAAGGCCACCATAGGTTGCCAGTTAATGCTGTTAATTAACCCCGGGCTAACAATAGTTAAGTCTGGGGAGCTACTGCAGTTAACAGCCATCCTTGTTGGGGTGTCTCCGTTCACAGTACAGAAAGAGGAAGTGTCAATTTGCTCGGCTAATTCCCGTCCTCTGCCGTCCACAGAAAGGTGTGAATGCCACATATCATGGCGGGCATTAAAATCGCCCATGATGATACGGTTATCGCCACAAAGAAACGCCCTAAGGACGATAACTTCTGGGGCAGCAGGTGACGGGAGGAATGTATATATTGATTAGCTCGAGATCAACAACACCAGCTTGTATAACTATACCCTGACACTCTAAGGGTAAGTCTCTTTGGTCAGTGTTGATATCAAATTCCCTATACTGCACCGTATGGTGAACAAGGAACGCGAGACCACCTCCGCCGTCCGTGCGGCCATGCCGAAGAACGTGGTAGCTCCACTCGCTCGGAGATTCGAGTGGGGACCAAGTTTTGTCTCCTGGATTGCAGCAATTTTGATTTTATGTAGCTGCATAAATGTGGTTATCTCCGCTATCCTGCCGGTCAAGCCGTTGCAGTTAAATTGCAACAATTTAAATTGCGAAGGAGAGGCAATGGCCACTCTGGGAGTTAGAGACTGATGTGTACGCCTAGATGGTGGTAGGCTAGGTCGCGATATTGATCTCCGTTGCAGTCCTGAAGCCGGCGGATTTCGTTCATTATTAGATGAGTGTACATCCGTCGGCGTTGAGGGCTGCACAACTCGACAGCAAGGCGCGACAAACACATCAGTCGAGAGATTTCTGTTTGCCAGCCCAGAACATATGCGTAGGTGGCATCGGCCTAGGTAGGAATTGCACTTAACCGATGCCACAGACGCATATATCCTATGCCGACATACAGTGCACGAAGAGTGAGGGACCAGAAGTTGATGGCCTTGACTTGCATTCGTGCTAATGCCGGAAGAAGTTAGTAAGGGGTTCAGAGACGGGGGCTGAAGCTCGGTAGTGCTAAAAGCATCAACTGATGTGCTACGAAGAAAGTAGCCATGAGTGGATGCTTGTGAAGTTGACGCACTAGGAAGCGAGCTACAGCCGGAAACACACATATTCTGCTGGGCAATATAAGTATTGCAGGTCGTGGAGACTTGATTTAAGGAAGGCGATAATGCAACATTAGAACGTCGCTTGCCTCGAGACGTCCTAGGACGTGAACAGCAGGGCGCCACAAAACTTTTGAAGAAACTAGTGGGCCGGTGTGTTTTAGGATCTAGTCCGGAGCAACTAAATTTATGCAACCAACCTTTGCATGATGCACACTGTACTGAGTGTGATCGCCTTGTGTATATTTTCTTCCGGCAAACGCAGCAGAACCATTCTATAGGGCCAGGATTTGGCTCAATGCCAGCCCGGATCAAGAGAATAAGGAGCAGCCGTGCTGCAAGGGGCTGTTCCGGGGATGACAATAGGTGAGGGAATCGTGACGCGTTAGACAGGGTCACTTCGAAATGTATTGCTCTTGGCCGGGTCATTATAAAAAAAAAAACAACCCGGGTCGTTTCGGTACGAAGGGTAATGTACAAGTACAAATACCGTTCTCGCAGAACCGGCAATACGTGAAACGTACAGCTCATCATTATATCTTCTTCGGTACTCGTCAGATGTTCTCAGTGTCAATGCTTCTGCACCATATAGCAGGACGGGTACGATAAGTGACTTATAGAGTGTTGTTTTTGTTCGTCGAGAGGACTTTACTTCTCAATTGCCTACTAATCCCAAAGTAGCATTTGTTTGCAAGAGTTATCCTTCGACGGATTTCCCATTCAATTGTTGTTGGTATTAATGCTGCTTCACAGGTATAAAAAGGCCATTACTATCTCGAAATAATTGCTGCCAACAGTGGCGTGGTTGCCAAGACGCGAATGTGCTGACTCTTTGCTTGATGCCAGCAGGTTTCACCTTCGTTCACCACCTAACCCATTTTTTGCGCTTCTTTTTCTAATTTGGAGTACGCAGAATAACAACTATTAATTTTGCTGATATTTTGTACTAATAGGGCATAAAGGAGTCGCGAAAGAGTTTCAAGAGAAGTCGTTTGAGCCATGTGAATCTCTGTCTATGCTTCCGTAAAAATTTAGATATTTGAGTAAAATATGGTATACATATTACTTTTCGGCCAAAAAGGTTGCTAGCTGAAAATCAAGGACTCAAACCGAAACAGTAACCGATTAAAACCGATTCAATTTTCAAAACCGAAACCGTTATTTTGATCTGAAAAGGAACGAAACTGTGGGAACCTATTTTCTTTAACCAAAGGCTGTCCTGAAGAGCTTTCATGTAAGATTGTGGAGCAATGTTATAAAATACACGTTTTTACCTCAGTATCGAATTCCGAAAGAGGAAATTGAGCTTGGGATCTGAGAAAAAAGTGTTTATTTATACCAGTATTCTGTAATTCTGTCTCATATCAAGTCACTAAATTTGAGATATTTCATTAGATACAATTTTTGTGACTTGAGATGATTCCGGTATTCTATAAGAGAAAGTCACAAGAAATCTACCACAGTCTCTCTCTCGCTCATTTTAAGGTGTGGTGAATACAAAAATTGCATACAATTTAAGTAACGCATTTGACACTCGCCCTATAGCTGTCGATGTAGCCCAGGCGTTAAGCGTCCGGATTATGACGCGGGAGGTCGCAGGCTCAAGTGCCGGCCCGCGAACAGTAAATTTTTATGTTTTTATTTAATTTTTTAAAATTTAATTAACTTTTTTTAAACATAGAAATACTTCTTTTTCATAAATTCACCTTTTTTTAAATTTTTTCAAATTTTTAACCAATTTTCTTTAATTAATTTCGTTTGTTACCTGCCTACAAGCAGATGACAAATTAGTGACTCTTTATTGAGACTAGAGATGTGAGGCAGCTTACTGAATACCAAATTGTATCAAATGTGAAATAGACTACGAAATGTCTCTATTAGTGACTAGATACAGCTTACATAATTGAGGTATTAGTCTCATTTTGATTTCATTCCAATATTTTTCTATCAGAAAAAGGAGTACATTTTTCGAAATTATTTTGCAGAAATCTCATCCATACGTAGCGATAACAATATTCATTACAATGTACAACAGCCGGCTGGGTATTGGACCAAACAAACTTTTTTAAAGAGATTAAGGGCCGCTTGCATAAAAGCTGATAACGACTAACCGGAGTTTAATTGACGTATTTTGTATGGTTAGCTGTCAAGTTAATCACCGATTAGGCTTAATCGGCTTTTATGCAAGTGGCCCTAAGACATAAGTAAAAAAATGGCGTTTCCCGTTTTTCGGAATTAGTCTCTAAAACTTAGCCCCACTAACTTAGTTGGACCCTTCGAAAATTTGGTTTTCTAATTGTTTTGCTTAAATATTTTTTAAAATCAGCGTTTGAATTGCTGACTGAAAATTAGCAAAAGCAATATAATATGACTATTGCATTGCAGTTGCACAGTCATTTGTTTTAGTAACGACCACGACTGTGGCTATGACTAAAAAAATGACCGCAGTCAAATGAAAGTGAACAAGCAACCAACAGAAATGAACACAACTGCTGTGCTGGCGACTGCGAACGGCGCGCAAGCAAAAGTCGGTTGCCGAAGCTGTTTGCTCATAGTTAACTGTTAACTTGAGTTGTTGTTTTATTTTGATGCGTAGTCTTTGCATTAGTAAATGAATAATTTGCTAAGTCGTCAGTTGATTTCGCGTTGTTGTTAGTAGTGTTCGTCATGGCTCCGCGTTTGAATAAAAAATCAATTTTTGAACATTTTAATATAAAAGAGGAAGATGATATGGCTGTATGCTCATTTGAGTAAAGTGCATAAAATTAACATCAGTGATAGTGGCACTACAAGCATTGCTGATGGTGAAATAATTAAAACTGAATTTCGGAAGCAATCCTTAAAAATTGAAATAAGTAAAAAAACAGTTATTCAGAAGCTATATTGGATTGGTCACCGAAGACAGTGTTCCATTTAATGTGCTAGATTCGGAAAACATGAAAAATATTATTGATCCAATTTGCCGTGCCTTAAGTCAAAAAGATAATACAAATTTTAGCTTGAACAGTCGAAACTGTAAAAACGTCCTGAAGTTAGTTGCAACCACTATAAAAGAAGAAATGAAAACGGAGCTGAAGCACTCGCCTATCACGAAAAATATTCGCTCTTAGTGCACAGTATATTAATAACTATAAACGATATTGAAGAATCAAATGACATATATTTACAAAATATTGAACTTTTCAATGACACAAAAAATATTCAACTGGGAGACATTGAAATCTGTCGTTGTGCAGCACATACAGCTCAACTCTGTGCATTAAATGTTTCTAAGGATTCCACCGTAAAAACTTATATAATAAACTGCCGAAATTTAACAAAATATATTAAAAAAAATTCAAATGGTATTCGCGAAATTTTTGAACTAAAAAAATTAACACTACCTCAACTGGATTGCCCAACGAGATGGGGATCAGCCTATAATATGATTAAAAATATCTTTAATGCTAAAGAAGTACTAGCTAAAATTGAGTCAATCAAAAATAAATCGGAAGATGAAAATTTCGAATTAAATGATGATTTTTGGGCGTTCATAAAAAGTTATTATACAATTTTTGAACCACTTCAGCAAACTATTATCAAATTTCAAGAGGAAGAACTCAATTATGGGAATTTTTATGCCCAATGGCTGAAATGCAAATTTTTGACTGAGAAAAATGTGCAAACATCAAGCGATCATTGGTCTCAGACAATCGGGAGTAGTCTTCTACGAAGCATTGAAAGAAGAACGTCCAATCTGCTAGAAAATGAAAGTTTTAACGCTTGCTTATTTTTGGATCCACGATTTAGTCACAAACTTACAGCAAATAAAAAGTCAGATGCCATAACCTATTTAAAAAAAACTGTATGACAAGTTAAAAGAAACAGGATCCATTAAGTGCGATAGAGTGAATTCCTTCCCTAATACTTCCTCCACACTCGACGTAGAAGATTTTGATGATGGGGATCAATATGTTAATGACTACCTTAGCCAAAACTTGGAGGAAACACTTCTAGATTCCATAGATGTGTACAGCAAAATTGAAAATTTGAAGTTACCTTTTCAAAAAGTCAACACAAACGTACTGAAATTCTGGAGGGAAAGGGAGTTCTCTGATCCGGAACTATATTTGCTGAGTACAATTTGCTTTGCGATACCTCCAACGCAGGTAATTACACAGTCATGATTAAAAAATTGTAAATATGATTTTATACATATATTATCTTTCAGAATGTGATGGTAAATTGCGATTTAAATATTGAGCAGCTGATATTTACCATCACGTTCTTACACTAAATCAAATTGAAACTTTTGAGCCTGTTTGAAAAAAAAAAATTTTTTTTTAATCACCCTAGTGTACATGCAATATGTAATATACATATCTACTCGTATTAATTTAATAATCCACTATCTGCATCTACGTTTCCCTAGGTAACGATCGAAAGAGCATTTTCGTCTCTAAAATTGATACTAGCAGATAACCGCAACCGACTGAGCCATGATACATTGGAGAACATCTTAATTGTGAAGTTAAATTCGGTATACCTAGACAAAGCAATTAATGAATTACCGCTTTTTGAAGATATGGAAAACTAAAATTTTTAACTATGTATTACAGCCACTAAGGGTTTTTAAAATAGAGAATTTGGAGTTGTTTTTAATAGCTGCTTTAATTTTTTTTACATATAAGCATATGCCCTTATTATATTTTTCGTGTTTGATATGTATCGAGTGGATACTATCGACCCATGTACGGCTGAGAATAAAATTAATTTTTAATGAACACCCTAATAAACGTGCAAATAAGCATAATCGGGCATATTTTTTTTGGGATTGCTCAACTTATCAACGTTGAGAAGATTGCATCGGGCATATTTATAGTCAAAATAAAATATGATTTTAAGTTAGTTGAAGCATTTTTGACAGCTAGGACATATGTATAAAATTGTGCCAAAACGCTTAAAACTATATTTTATCTTGACTATGTATATGCTGCATTACGTATATATGTACGTTGTACATACATACATACCTACATATGTATGTATGTACGTTAGGGCAATGCTGAAAAACTAATCCTCACAAAACATGAGCAACATTGCTTAACCCTTTGAGGTCGCTATTTCTTTTTAAATTCTGCATACATTTTGTGTGGAAAAAATTTTTTTTTTTCAAAGCAATTTTTCTCATACATTTTTAAACTTTTTTCAAAAAAGCTTTATATATTTTTAAAGTCGAAGCTTTGATCTAATCTATATAAAAACTAAACTATAAGAAACTATATAAAAATTGCGATTATCACAACAAGAATTTTACTCCAATTAGCTCAGCACCACAAATTTAGTCAATCGCTTTGGAAAAAAAAAAATATTTTTTTTCCATAGAAAATGTATGGAGAAACTAAAATAAAATAGCGACCCATAAGGGTTAAGCAATGGCGCTCATTTTTTTTAGGAATAATTTTTCATCAATTACTATTTTTTGAGGGAGCAAGACCTGGAACTTTTTTTGCATCACCCTAATGTACATATGTATACATATTTCAGCAAAAAATTTCTATGACTGCGTAGTCAATAGCAGCTAGTTAGTAGTCAATTCCAGTCGTTCCTGCTTGCAGCAACAGTTTTCAGTATGCATTGACTACGCATCAAAATAAAACCACAACTCAAGTTAACAGTTAACTATGAGCAAACAGCTTCGGCTTTTGACTTTAGCTTGCGCGCCGTTCGCAGTCGCCAGCAGAGCAGTTGTGTTCATTTCTGTTGGTTGCTTGTTCTCTTTCATTTGACTGCGAACATTTTCGTAGTCACAGCTGAGCAGTTTCGAAGTCATTGAAAATAGTCAAGCAGTAACGAACACTGTTTAAAATACACTGTCAAATAAAAAGAAAGTACAGCAATCAAGTAAGAGGATCATGAAGGCCACGCCCACATTTGACCTTTTTCAATTTTTTAAACAAAACAGTAAGAGAACCAAATCTTTGAGGGGTCCAACTTCGAAAGCCAGTAACTTAGTTTTGGAGGCTAACTTCGCAAAATAAGAAATGCCATTTTTTTACACATATCTTTTTAACTCTTCAAAAAAGTTAAGTTAGTCCAATACCCAGAAAAAATAGATTTTGTCGTATAGTGTTGCTATGTATGTATATTAGAAAAAATGTTTTTATAAATTCAGAGCTATGTATTTTGCAGCTACATACTTAAGTTTTGTAGTAGTAAAAATTGTTTGAGTTCGTGTTTTTATTTGGAAACCGAAACCGAAACCACCGAATAACACACACGGAGATTACCTCCAATAAATGTTCTTTAATCAGATCCAAATTTTACCCTGACACACAATATTGAAGATTAACAATCGGCGCACTAGATGGCTTTGGTTGTAGTACTTGCAGCTTAAAATTAGACGTTACTATTTTTTGGTGACTCTAGTGTCCAGTAGCGGTAAACTCGTAATTTTGGTAGTTGTCCTTGCTATTTTTGTTTATCTATGTTGTTGTTGTCATCTATCGATGGCAGTATCGGTCAAATCGTTATGATATCTGCTCAAACCTTAATTTTTGGGAGTTTATAATGAAGATTATGCTCAAGTTAACTCCCAAAAGCGGAGTTAACTCGGAATTTGCGCTAATGTATCAGCCGTATAACTGAAGCCTTACTACTGGCAACGCTGTATCATGTCACATTTCCATCATATGTATGTATGTATACATAAGGGTGATTCAAGTAGGCTTCTTCTTATTGATATGCCAACTTTGGAAAATCGCAGGATATTGCTTGGGGTAATGTTCCTGCATAAGCGGATTCTCGGCGAGGTTGACTCCTGTGAGCTGCTAAGCCGGCTTAACTTTGCAGTTCCGGCCAGGGTGTCCTTCTATTTACCCCTTTGTCGTCTAAATTTTGTCAAAAGTGATCCCTTGCGTGTTTGGTGCTCGTTGTTGTTGTTGTTGTAGCGAGGTGTAGCCCTGCCTAAATGTCAGAACGGGTCACCCCTGTGTATTGCTCTTGGCCGGGTCGATTTAAGAAAACCTTGTAGGTCATTTAGCGTTACCCAGGATGCACCAACGGAGAGGCAACCTAATCTTACACCCCGTGCTCCTACTATAACACTGCGGTACAAAAACGAACTTTTTTTCTGTCCTATGAACCAAATAGACTTGTTCGGAAAGTGGACAAAAAATAAAAATACACGTGTATCTGACGTGTACATAAATTTTGAACTTTTTTGGCAGAATTTTCAGAAAATTTTTCAGTATGCAGTTTTGTAGCTCATTAAATTTTACTCTAAAAATGTGCAAGTTAGCACTGCTAAAAATTTTACTTGATTTTTTAGAATTTTTTTTGGCAAGGGTGTTGAATGTTTTCTTCCATTCAAGTCACAAACGAAATTTACTTTTGTATGGAGGAAAACACTCAACACCGTTGAAAGAAAAATTCTAATAATTCAGGGAAAATATGTAGGGAGTTATAACTTGCACATTCTTAGAGTAAAATTGTATGGGCTACAAAACTGCATACTCAAAAATTTTCTGAAAATTTTTCCAAAAAAGTTTAAAATTTTTTTATGTACGTACATAAAAAAAAAAAAAAAAAATCTCGCAAAACATTAGCGCTCATTTTAACCCTTAGGGGAGGCTTTTTTTTCGCCCTTTCCCATACATTTTCTATGGACGAAAATTGCATTTTTTTTTTTTTCAAAGTGAATTTTCATTTAATTTGTTGCGTTCCTCCTAAGTATTACGCTGGCGTATCGCAAATTCAGCTTTATGCCCACTAAATAAAGGCGGTTTTAAGTTTTATTAATTTTATTAAACGTTGCTGACTTCGTTCTTTTTAGAATACACGTGAATCGCTCGGCTGCTTTTTACCAATTGAAAATTGCTCTTTCGGTCAAATCGTCGCTCGTTACGAGACTTTAGTGCTGCCAAGTTATACATACGCTCGTCCACTTTGTGTGTGGAGCTGCCAGATTATTTAGTACATTTTGTATAAAATACTTAAAGGAGACACATATTTCTCTATTTTCTTAATCTACTACAGCTCGGCCAATCTGACTTTCATGATCGACCCGATCATATAATACAAAATAAATGCTTACTACTAGCTACTAGGTTGTGCCGTCTTTAGTCTCATTTTCTGTACCGCCCTTTTTCTCTTTGCTCTTCCAATTTTTTATGTTACATGCTTCAATAATACCATCGTAGGGTATTTGGGTAATTTGACCATTTTCAATATCCCTTATCACGTAACGGTCATTCGGGAGTTTTTTATGAACCACATATGGTCCCTTAAATTTGGGCAAAAGTTTCTTGTTGACACCGACTGTGGTGTCAATATTTTTTATCACTACAAAGTCCCCTTTTCTGAAGGCGCTCACTCCTGGCTTTTTCTGCTCACTGCGGCTTAAGTTATAATCCTGAAGTTTTTCTATATTCTTTTTTGCAATAACACGTAACGCGTCCAAATCCCTCCCCTCCGGGTCTGAATTGTATTCGTCTAGGTATTCTGTAAGTTTATCAACAATTTCACCTCTTTGATTCACACCAAATAATGCTTCGCTTGGTGTTATGCCAGTAGATCTATTAACCGAATTATTTAGTGCGAATTCTATTTTGACTAGTTGTTTAACCCAGTCAGCGTGCGAAACAGGGTCACTCAGCTTTGCTAGCATGCCTATAAGACTTCGGTTTACCCTCTCTACCTGTCCATTTGCTTGAGGGGAATGGGTGGCTACCTTTATATGCGTAATATTTTTGTTTTCAATGTATTCTTCAAAATCTTTCGATGTAAAACAGCTACCTCTGTCTGTAATGCACCTGAGGGGCCTACTATAGTACTCAAAATATTTGCTAAGCGCGGAAGTAACTTCTTTAGTGCTAGTAGTCAATACTGGGTATAATTTGACGTATTTCGTAAAAGCATCAATTATAACTAGGATATGTTTTCGCTTCGACTGTAAGGATGGAAGTGGGCCTAAGTGATCTAGGTGTATTGTGTGGAAAGGCTTAGGGTGTTTTGGAATGTTGTGTAATCTTTTGGCATTCGGTCTATTGGGCGTGGAGTACATAATGCATTTAATGCAATTTTGCTTAAATTTGTTGATTTTGTTTCTCATATCTGGAAACCAATAATTCGCTTTTAATTTTTTGTAACACTTTTCTACACCCTGGTGTCCTAGCTGCTCATGGACATTTCTAATAATTTCGCTTTCAAGCTCACTTGGGACATATAGTTGCAAAATATCATTACTTTTCCTAAACACTACACCATTTTCCATGACAAAGTTTTCCAAGTCTTCATTTTCTAGTTTGGTTTTAAGGCTTAATATATTTTGATCTCTGGACTGCAAAATTTGAAGCTGGAAGTCTAGGTTTTCACTGTCTATCATTGCAATTAAGTTCTCGCAGTCGAGATCGTTTCTGCTTAGCGCGTCAACGTGTGGCATTTTTGTGCCTGCCCTATGGGATATTGAGTAATTAAAATTTTCCAATTCCAACGCCCATCTTGCTATTCGACTATTTATTGATTTTTTATTGAGAGTGAGTGTTAAAGAGTTACAATCGGTTAATATTTTGAATTGTATTCCTTCAAGGTATACTCTAAATCGGCGTAACGCATAAACTATAGCTAGTGTTTCTAACTCAAAACTGTGGTATCTACTTTCCGCTTCAGAAGTTCTTTTTGAAAAGTATGCTATGGGGTGTAATTTTCCGTCCTCCTGTTTTTGCAAAAGAATTGCACCGAAACCATGTGCGCTTGCATCACAGTGTAGCTCTGTTTCTTTCCCGTGGCTATATATTGCTAAAACTGGACTTGATACTAACTTTTCTTTTAGAGTTTGAAAGGCTGCTATACATTCGTTAGTAAAATTGTATTTTCTATTTTTCTTAAGTAAATCGTATAAGGGACGTGCTATAATTGAAAACGATTTAACAAACTTTCTAAAATATGAGCATAATCCAACAAATGATTGTAGTTCCCGGTAATTTTTTGGAGTCGGATAGCTCGTTACTGCTTTAATGTGCGATTCAGATGGTCGTATACCACTTTTTGATACCTGATAGCCTAAGTATTCTATTTCGTGGTATGCGAATTTGCATTTGCTTAATTTTATCTGAAGGCCATAGTTTGCTAAAGTGTCTAACACTTTTCTAATTAAGTTATAGTGGTCATCTAAAGTTTTGTTTCCAATAATAATATCATCCATATACACCATAATTTCATTTCTTTCAATGAAGTCTTTTAAAATTTTTGTGATAAATCTTTGAAAAATTGCTGGCCCATTTTTTAATCCAAATGGCATTCTTAGAAACTCATATTGGCCATTTGGAACTACAAACGAAGTGTACCTTATTGACTTTTCCTCCATCTTTATTTGAAAAAATCCTGATTTTAGATCTAGTAGTGTGAATATTTTGTTATCACCGAGGTACTCTAAGCAATCTTCTATTAATGGGAGTGGGTAATTATCTCTAACAATAGATTTGTTCAAACTTCTATAGTCAATGCACATTCTTGTTTCACCTGACTTTTTCTTTGTAAGTACAATAGGAGATGCGTAAGGAGAGTCACTGGGCCTTATAATCTGTTTCTGAAGTAATTCCTCTATAATACGATTCACCTCACTTTTTTCGGCAAACGAAAGTCGTCTCGGAGAACAGAAGGTCGGAGTATTTGTCGTAAGTAGGATTTTGGCCTCATAGTCAATATTCGGAAGATGATCACTTTGTTTTTGAACAATATTTTTATCATAAGCCTGAAGTTTTCTGCCCAAACTGAAGGTAACTGTGGGTTAATATTTATTGAATCGCTTTCTTTCATCTCATTTTCAATGTTACAAATTTCTTTGAATTCACTGTCTGTGCTCAAAGATGTTTTATCTGAGCGAAAATCTATGCTATTGTTATTACAATTTCCAATTGAAATGAGTTGAAACTGTTTTAAGAATTCAGATGTTTCATTTTTATTCAAATTATTCATTTCATTTTTCATATACAAGAAAATATTAAAGAGCGTAAGAAAATCCCTTCCCAATAATAATGGAAAAGGCATATCGCTATCAAAAAGTATAAAAATTTCCAATAATTTTACAATATTTCGAAATTTTATTAAAACAAAAATGCGTCCTCGCGGCCTTATCTTGGACTGTCCAATGCTTTTAAATTGTGCGTTTCTTGACTGAGTTACGTTAAGCTGCAAGGAAACCGGAATGCGAGAGTATTGAATGAAACTACATGGGCTACCAGTGTCGAGCAAAGAGAAAAATTTTTGAAATTTAGAGGGTTTCTTTTGGTTAAGACTAAAAGCGACACTTACCATTTCTCTAAAATTAACAGCATCCTCGGCTTCTTCTTCCTCCACTGCTGCCACTGTCTTTGAAGGACAATTCTTATATTGATGTTCCGTTTCACCACACTTGAACCTGGTTGCCGCTTTTTTCTCTGCAATCTTTTGAAAAATGCCCGAATCGGGAGCAGTTGTAGCATCTTATCGGAGATTCGTTTGCTGTTAGTGTGTCTCGGTTTCTCCCGGTGTTGCTTATTAATCTTTCGTACTGTGGTAGTAGTTTCTTCAACTTTTCTAGAGTTGCAACTCCACTGAATACCAAGATGCTCGTTGTTTTGTCTTTTAAGCCATCTATTATGAGTTCAACCAGCTCGTGCTCTTCGATAGGAGCCGATTGTGCCAGCTCTTGCATCGATAGTACGTAATGCATTAAGCTTTCAGTTTTTCGCCAAATACGGTTCTCTAATTGGTGGAAAATATCTTTAACACTAAGGCGCTTTCTAAATTCGCTGATTAATTTGCTTTTAAGTTCGAGCCAAGAGTTTGCATTTATAATGCGTATAAAAATTTGTGCACTTCCCTTAAGTAGCCGTTTGGCTATTGGCATTTTCACTTCATCGCTACATGCGTATATGTTCATGGCAGTTTCGAATTCCACCAACAACTTTTCAACCTCTACTTTATCGTCGCCGCTGAAGCTCGGGAGAGTTTTTTCAATTTCACCGAAATTCATTGGGAAACGACAGGCGGTACTTGTTCTCCCGCTTCTAGTTGCGCAACTTCTGACTCCAACTGAAGGATTCGTAGTCGCCTTTGCAATTGCTCTTCTAGCTCTTGCAAATCAGTGACATTGCTGTTACGTGCCACGTAGTTTGCGTTGTTTGCAGCAGCTAAGAAGTCAGTACTGTGATCATGACGATTTGTGGTTATGTTTGCGTGCGTTGAAGCGGTTGCGTGGTTGCGCAGTTCGTGTTCGACGTCGCTGCGTACTGTGGCGTTGGCATTGTCGCTTGCTGATGCTGCTGCGGCGTTGGCGTTGTCGGATGCTGGTGCTATTGCGGCTGCTGTATCGCCGTTATTTTGTGCGGTTACTGACGCGCCGTTATTCGTGGTAGATGGTGTCACCTCGAAAGGAACTTCTTCTCCGTTATTCTGAACACATGATGCTGCACGAGTTGATTTTGTGGCCCCGCCAATGGTTGCTGCTAATAATCCACGCAATTGTGACAATGTTGCGGTTCTCGGAAATTCCACGTTCATTTCCGCCAGGGCAGCCTCAATTTGTTTTTTCTGCTTTGCCTCGGCCATATTGGAAACTTATTGTTGGATTTAATTTTTATTTCGCGTGAACGGTTCGCTTTCACACCTGATGCTGTTGCGTTCCTCCTAAGTATTACACTGGCGTATCGCAAATTCAGCTTTATGCCCACTAAATAAAGGCGGTTTTAAGTTTTATTAATTTTATTAAACGTTGCTGACTTCGTTCTTTTTAGAATACACGTGAATCGCTCGGCTGCTTTTTACCAATTGAAAATTGCTCTTTCGGTCAAATCGTCGCTCGTTACGAGACTTTAGTGCTGCCAAGTTATACATACGCTCGTCCACTTTGTGTGTGGAGCTGCCAGATTATTTAGTACATTTTGTATAAAATACTTAAAGGAGACACATATTTCTCTATTTTCTTAATCTACTACAAATTTTTGATTTTTTTTCAAAATATTTTTACATACTTTTGAAGTTGAAGCTCTGAAGCTTCCAAAATGCTAAGCCATGTAAAATGACTGAGTTTTGTACTAATGCACACACATACACAGTAACACGTTTAAAATCTAGTAAATTTAAAATGGCTGTAATTATTTTAGTAGTTAAGATAATCGCACATGGCTTAGCACTTTGGAAGCTTCAAAGCTTCAACTTTAAGAGTATGTAAAAACAGGGTTAAAGAATGCTTAAAAATTTTTAAAGCACAGCATTATGCCTATGCTTTTGCTTGAAAAAAAAACAACAGCGACAGCAACAGCACGAAAAATGCTGTTAGCAATTGATCGATTACTATTAAGCAAATGGTCAATGCTTCGCAGCCTACGAGCTAGCTGTTGCTTGCTTATTGAAAATGTCAGAAGAACCACAAAAGCTATGGAGAGGCTTTTGATATATTTTGGTTACTGCTACTGCCAAGAGTGAATAGCGACTGCGTGGCAGCGGCTAAGCAATAATTAAATCGATTGATGTAAACGTTGGATCTTTTTGATACCGTTTTGGGACCGTTTAAGGATAATTGTGGGCCTATTTAGAATATTGCCATGATTTTAGGGTCAGTTTGGGACACTTTTGGGATCATTTCAGATCACATTATCCTCCGCCATGCAGGCGAAAAAGTGGTTGGTATCGTGGAGAGACGAGCCGCATGTTGGACAATCATCCAGCACGTCGGGGTTCAGTTTCGATAGGTAAGCTGAAGGTGCTTCTGATTGCAGGATGGAATTCACCGGACGGCAGCTGACAAAAGAGTTTACTGACTCTGTGTCTATGTGATTACTGTTGGAATTATTTAATTGAAAGCGGCCAAAAACGTCCGTTGTCGGTCTTTTCAATATAAAAAAAGTTTACATATTTATTTTTTTCCTGAGATGTTTTTTATTTAATTTTTTTAAATATGCCAGAAGCAGCAAAGCTTTATAAATTTCAATTATAAAATGTCAGCAATCGATCGTTTGCTTCGCAGCATTTTTATGCTGCTACTGTGGCTGCTCGTTCTTTTCAAGCAAAAGCAAAACCTCCTGATTTGGCTGCTCATTTTGTTTTCAAGCAAAATGAAAAGCAGCTATGCTGCTTTTCCAGCAAGACCAATTTTAAAGCTCAGCAACAGCAAATTTTCGTTGCTTGTGCTATTTCTGCTGAAGCATTTTGAACCCTGTGTAAAAATATTTTGAAAAAATTTCAAAAATGAAATTTTTTCCCAAATGTATGGGAAAGGGCAAAACAAGATAGCCACCCTTAATGATTAAGGTAGAGCGCTAATTTTTTGCAAGGCTTATTCTCTCATCAATACCTAAAGTTTCAGGGGGAAAGACCGAAAAAAAAACAATTTTTTTTTATTTGAATCACCCTAATGTGCACGCTCATAAAAGCTCACATAACGATCACGTTAACGATCATAATTATGGGCATGTCCAGAAAACATTCATAAAGAAGCTCAGATTAAAGAGCGCTCCGAAGCTGGTTTGCTGGGGTTAGAAAGTATATATGTATATGTGTGTGCGAGTATGTGTTTATATATCGCACACTAAATCAAAAAGTCAAAACTCAAAATCAGAGCAACTTTCAGTTAAACGCTTCTGGATCGCACAAAAATAATTTGATTTTTAAAAACTAGGCATCTCGGTGCTCTTTAAAGAGTAACGATAATAGTAAAAAAGAAAAACTTTCATGTACGGGCTTTACTACTTTTTATTAGTCAATCTATGCCAAGAAAACGACCTAAAAAAATTTTGAGTTATGACGGTGTTTGATTTAGGGTGCGATATATCAGCATGTTCTAATGAATTTATATTTGAACATACTCTTAGAGGAAAATATTAATTTATTTATTTCTTACAATATTTCCTTAAAATTTAATGGACTATATTCATTTTAATTGCTTACAATCATTTCTTTTTAGTATTTGTTTTAATTTTAGCGGGCTGTATTATTTATTAACTTTGGTTTTACCTACACCCTAGCAGAAAATTGAAGAGATGTTTAAGAACCTTCGGGGAGTGCTTTTGCTGTTAACAATAACGACAACAACACTAGAACTTGATTCGAGATAAGTTATAGAACCAGCCAAAAGCGAACATTTTGAACCTTTTGCCAATTCATATTAGAATCGAGAATTCGAATCGTCCTCTAACATTAGAGATTGGAGAATGGGGCTAGTTCTCGAATGTACCTGCAATTGAAATCTAGCTTCATGGTTTGGTTGGGCCCCTATTTGTTGGCAACGCCAAACCTTCAATATCTCAGTTCGAAAAAAGCTTGACTTATATCACTTGTGCTTAAGGGGCTCATATGTAGGTACACATTGAAAAGTAAGAGAAATCAAAAAAATCTCGCTCAGTCACATAAATTTGTTTTTCTTTTCTCACAAAAGAGCCCCCTAATGCACAAGTTGTATAAGTACACTTTTTTCGAACGGAGATATTCAAGGTTTTCGGTTGCAAACAAATAGGGGGTACCCTTGATTTCACAAGTTAGTCCTGCCATTAATTTGGTTTCTATGGGTGCTAGGAGTTACCCCGTTAGCGTGTTATATTGAACCCATTTTCCTCTACATAGCGTTATGCCTAACTATAACAAACGAAAACTGGACTTATACCACTTGTGCTTTAAACGGCTAAAAAATAAGTGATAATTTGAGACCTGATTTATATATCACTATTTATTGCTTGGTTACGTTACGAAAACATCTCACATTTTTATGTTACCATTCCAGAAAAAATACAAAAACATTTTAAAAATTATACGAATTTAAAAAAATATTTGCAATTAAAAATTAAAGAAATAGATTTGCAACTTTAAAAACTATATCGCCCGTTCCAAAGTAAAGAGATATAATTCAAAATTTGCATTTTTTGGGGATACGAAAATAAAGTTTTGTTATTTTAAGTAGCTACATTTTAACCCTAATTAAGGTAGCACCTGGAGGTTCACGTCAATTTCGAAGGCATGACGGGAAACTAAAATTTTTAAACCAGCAGATTACTAAAAAATATTTTCATTTTATTTTAAAAGAGATGCCGAATTTGAGCTTTACGTTTTTCATTCTGTGTTTTTCACTTTACAATAGAAAAATTATACAGACAGAAAGAGTTTCATATTATGGAGTATTTCGGAATACTACAGCTTTATTTCGCAGTGCCATACGAAAACTAATACTAAAATTTTGTGTCTGACGAAAACTAACACTTTTATTTTGTGTCCGACGAAAAGTAACACTTTCCGTTTTTCTCCGAAGAAAATGTACTAGCCAAAAGTGTTAGTCTTCTTACAGAATTTGAGAAGTGTTAGTTTTCGTAAAAAATTTGAAAAGTGTTAGTTTTCGTATGGCAGTCGACTTCAATTTTTTCCACTTTTTTAGCAAAGTAATCGTGCTAATGGTCGTGGAATAATAAGGCCTTATAATAATAATAATAGTAAAGTGAATCAAGTCGCAACAAAAAATACTTGTTGATAGAACAAAAAGGGAAATTGTATTTTTTTGATAGTGGAATAAAGATGTAGTTAGACTTGATTCAGTTTACTTAGGAAAAACAGTCGTATTCAGCAACGAAAATTTTAAAATACAAAGATGCAAAGGAGTCTATTTCCGTCTTTTTTTTGTTTCAATGACCATTGTATAAGATTGAATTTAATAGCCTCTGCCGGATATCAACATGTATCATAATATCTAAAAAAAAATGAAAATTTCGAGTTACATCTGTTTACTTTGGAACGGGCGATATAGCAAAAGTTGGGGTGCGTGCTCGCACCTCTACAATTGATAATGAAGCAGCAAATACTTCTTTCATATACTTTTTTTTGTTATCTGCCCAGAACCAGCTCAGAAATTGGTGACCCTTTTTTTTACTAAACAGCTTACTGAGTATTAAAAATAGTCTGGAAATAGAATTTGACTACAAACTTTCCCTATTAGTGACTAAAGTCTGATTAGAGTTCACCTGTAAATATAATTAAGTAAATGAATAATAGTGTTAATAAACTGATGGCATGATTAGTTTAAATTAATTTATACTCACAATGTCAAGATAAAAAATGGTTGAGTATTGGGATCCATGCAAATTTTACATAACAATGTTTTCAACTAAGAAAATAGCTGAATGGCTTCGCTTTTCCATTTCTACTTATAACAGTCCTCAGTCCTACAAAGACCATTTATATATTAGAAAACGTGAAGTCTAAAGGATGCAATAAATGTACCTTCGTTATCTGAAGTGAGAACAACTCCCATTGTTTTTAACGAATTGATGAGACGGCCGAGATTGGAACGTTCATCGAGATAATTGTTATTAATCCTTAAAATACTGCGTTCTCGAGTTTTAGTTTGAGTATGCCAAACAAGTATTTCTGTACAATTAGATGCTTTAGGCTCGATAAGATTCAACTCTAATTTGATACTGCGTAGGAAGAGATCTTCTTCATGACCCGCTTTGTATGGCATATTAGCGTTTGGATGTTCAGCCACGTAAGCTAAATTTGTAGCAAATCCTGCCATATCCACTGGCCAGCGCCTTTCAGCAACCCACGAATCCAGGAAGCCGACGACTTTACCCTGTTGAAATAGAATGAATTTTAGAAAGCTGTTGTGGTTGTTATTGTTGTTAATAAGAAAAATACTCCCCGAAGGTTTTGGGGAGTGATGTCGAAATTGACAGTCCTTGGTCGAATATGAGCCCGGCTCTCTCCGATACTCCCTTGCGGTACTGCCCGATTGTCTCGGGAGCAATTTGGTATGAGCAGTGGAACCTTCTAGGTCATGTCATCCCTCGATCAGAAGGGAAGGAGAAGATGGGTAATGAGAGGCATCATCTGTAGATCCACCATTAAGTTAGCTCATTACTAATGTGAATTTATTTCGAATACACAGCTTTCCGTTCTACTTTCAGGGTATTTTCGTCTTTAGAATGTTTTGGTAAATTTATTAATTTAATAGAGAAACAAAGATTAAATTATTATTTCCTCCAAATTTTAATTCTTAAATTTTAAATTAAAGCATAGTCATCAACATCTGATTGTCAAAGCCAGCAAAATTTGAGAGTTTGCCAAATTTCAACCTTGCTTCAACTTTGGAGTCAAAGTCAAAGTTTGAGGTAATGTCGAAATAAAGTTGTATGTATTTGGGGCTTAAGAGTTTACTCTAATATGTTAAAGCCCTGCATATTGTCATCCGTTCGGCGTAACAAGACATTCGAGAAAATCTTAGCTACATGCACGACACGACACTAAAGCAACGTTTGAGCAAACAGCTTCCGAACGAATGCGAGAGCGCACTGCACGACAATGCAATAAACGAAGAAGCGCGTTGGTGTTTATATACTTACAAGACAACTGGCTTGCTTTACACTTATTGACCATTGATTCGGATTTGATTTCAAGACATGTATGCATTGCATACCGTAAACCACAGAGTAGTCTCCAAGTCACACAAAGGGTCTCATAGTGATCCAAAGTGGTACAAAGTGCCCCTGGCCCTGAAGTGACCCCAAAGTGGTCCAAGGAGACCCCAAAGTGAACGGGCTATAAAATTGCATTTTCGGTTGTTTGATTCAAAATAGGTTTGTTTACTGACCATAAAAAAGTTCACAGCGGATTAGAGTAGAGCAGAGAATAGTTTCTTTTTATTTGGTTTTTTTGTTTTAATCCTCAAAATTAATGCAAATGCACGTATACTAAAAAATTGATTTTCTTGCAAGCTAATTTTTTTTGAAGTTTTCAAAAATTTATTTTTTCCTGACTGACAATTGCTTCTCTGCTCTAACTTCCCAGTGGGAAAGTAGGTAATGCATTACTTTTTTCCATGCATGAAAAGATGTATGAATTTTGTTATAACAAAAGATCACACCAAAAGCAAGGAAGGGAGTAATGTGTCGCTCAATTTTTGTTTTGTAGTTTTAAAAAAAATTGTTTTTCGTGCATGAAAAGATGTACGAATTTTGTTATAAGAAAAGATTATACCAAAAGCAAGGAAGGGAGTAATGTGTCGCTTTTTATTTGTAGTTTGAAAATTTGCTTTCTCACAGAAGCAGGCTTTGTAAAAAAATTCAAACTTCAAAAAAAAAGCTACAATCGAAAAAGAAACAATCGTAAACATATGTAAATACATATTTAAATTAAATAATAAACCTCTGCTGTGGCCGCTGTTCTTTTTCGTGCATCTTTATCGCTTTCCCTGCTGCTGTGAGGCTTTCCAGAAACCGTCTGGAGTACCTACGACGCCGTTGCCTTTTTTTTTTTGTTTTAGGTTATTTTTTTGTGTGCACTCATCTTGGTTGTACGCCCACCTGGACCTATACTCAGTGAGTTTTGAAATGTTCACTTTTTCGCCATTTGAAATATATGGGAAAAAGGTTTACTTTTCAAAACTCACAGTTAGGGAATCCAGGAGCTGGTCGATATGACGAGCTGAATGGCGAGAACATTCAAAAATAGGACCTTCTCTCTTCTACCGCTGTAGAGCCTCATGTCGCGTTAATATCCTTGTTATTCCACAAGGAAAGTTATTACAGATATGTATGTTATGTACAATTTAATGTGTTCCTTGCAATGCATCTTTTCATTCCTGAAAGGTAATACATCTTTTCATTTATAAAAAGTAATGTAAACACGTCGCTTCAGTTTGTAGGCGAGCGACACATTACTTTTCCTATGACATCGCTGTAGAAAAATTCATGCATGTTTTCATGTATAGTCTATAGGAGCTATACATTACTTTATGCATTGCTGTACATTACCTTTTCCCACTGGGTTACTGCACAAAAAAAGCTAGAGCAGAAATTTGTGATCTGGATTACTCTACCCAACAAAATTCGTACATCTTTCCATGCACGAAAAACAATTTTTTATAAAACTACAAATCAAAGATTGAGCGACACATTACTCCCTTCCTTGCTTTTGGTGTGATCTTTTCTTATAACAAAATTCATACATCTTTTCATGCATGGAAAAAGGTAATGCATTGCCTACTTTCCCACTGGGTAGTTTTGTTTTGAGCGTACTCATAAAACAAAAGATAGAGCAACCTAGAGCAAGAAAAGTGTTCGTTAAACGCAATTTTGTGAAATATCTCAATCTGGCGTAAGCTAGAGCAGCTCAATAAACAATATTTGAAATAAGATTTGCACTTTTACTAAACAGTTTTTAAATTAAAAAAATAAGAGTAAGCGCTTAGAGGGGAGAATTTTACTGCTATCAATTTAGAATTCTATAAGAAAAAAATGAAAATTAAAATAAAATGACATAAAGCTTAGAACATGTCCGAAAGAGGTGTCCTATAATTATATCAAGGGGTATATATCGCCGGTTCCAAAGTATACAGATGTATTTACTTTTTAAAATTTTTGGGAGAACAGCATTTCAAATTTTTATTTTTTCATAGAACTCCATTGTAAAAATGAAATTTTGAATGCCGTTTCAAAAACAATTTAATTTTGAAATACTTCTGTATACTTTGGAACCGGCGATATAATGAACAAATATTTTAAATATTTTTTCTTCGTTCAGTTATACTTACTAATTAATGTTTTCAACTCTCAAGCTGATTTGTAAGGTTATGTTGAAAATTTAAAATGGAGTGGTGTAACCCAAACTAAGCTTACTAATTATTTAAGAAAAAAGTCTTTGTTTCTATATAATGAAGTTTCAATACAGTGAAGTGATTTTCGGGTCCCCAGCGAATTCACAATAAGGAAGTTCGACTGTAAAATAAAGGACTGTACGAGTGTTCAAAGTATTGTGATTCCAAAGCAAATGCTATTAGCAAGCTATCAAGTCATACATTTTTTTTTTTAAATGCGAATGAAATTTTTTCAAATCGCAATACAGAGTAACCCCCTCAGAAATTTAAACAAATTTTCGTACGTTCCACGCGATACTTACCATCCTTACAATAGGTCCACTAACGGAATAGTCTTCAATTAAACCAACTGGAAACATGGAAACTTTGTGCGTATCCCGAATTTCGGAAAACAATTTTAAATCGTAAGTGTTATCATCATCCCCGAAATATAAAATACCGTTTGTGATGTTTCGCTGTCGTAACCATTGAAGTGCAGCTCGACGATTTGCGACACCACGAGGCATTGGCATCTTCTTCCGATAGACCTCCGGCATTGGACTTGTCAAGTGCGTAATGGGTATACCTATTTTAAAACAACTTAACATTTAATTTGATTTAATAAAGACTTTGCATAAATATGTTAGTTCCATTTAAAAAAATTAAAAATATTTTGTTCTCCAGTTGTTATTCAAAAGATTAAACCATTGCACAATACTCCAATACTCATTTTGTTTTTGTAATGCTCTCTCATACGAAAAAATATTGTTTAGGCGAGCATAGTAAAAACAAAAACAAAATTCTTCTATTTGAACAGAAAAACCCAGCAATAATAATAAATAATTGAAGCATCATCGCGAAGACCGTTCTAAAACACACAATGATGAACCCCACTTGTTAAGAATGAAACGCAAATTATCATATTATCATACTGCCAGAGCATGTATGTGAAATTTAAATTTATTTTCAAATACTAAAGTGGAAAAATGAGCCTTTAACTTGAGTTAAACTTTTTTGGAAATATAAAAGCCCTAAAGGGCTAAATACAGCTCCCAAGAAAACAGTCGAGAAATTTGTTTATTTTTGCCCTACAAGCCAAATTTGAAATTATTTTTATTTGAAAGTTTGTATGTAGCTTTGTCTAAGCCTTTTCTTTAGAAAATGGCTTTTAATTTGCATCCTGCATGGTCGGATTCAACGTTTTCTTAAACATTTTTTGACCCCCTAATTCAACAAAGTCCTTTTTACTATTCGTACAATGTACGAAAATTTTCGTAAAAATACTAAATTGCCGCCATTTTTTCATACGCGTGTTATTGTGAATTTCTATTCAAAGAAACAAGTTGCAAAAAGATTAATTTCTAAAAAGAGTGCGCTGTAAGTGTGTTTTGCTAAACGCTTGGTTAAAATCTTGCAATTGCTAGTTTTGTGTGCATTCTTGGAATGAATTGCTTTATTTGCAGTGTTAATATGGACTTGCTCCATAGCATGTCCAAGCATTTTCGCCTTGTACACAACATGAATCAACAAAATAAATGCACATAAAACTACTCGTGGGCAAATAATGATAATTTTGTTAAAAATTAAAAAATAATCTCAAAATTAATAGTTGTAATTAGTTCTAAGAAATAATTGCTTTAGCAAGACAGTAAAACTTGAAGTGATGGAATCAGATGAATTATGCGCAGTTGTTGTTTCCGAGGAAGTAGCCCCATATTCAGATACTGATAGCTTCGTGAACTTAACTCAAACCGTTAGCGACGCAAATTCAAACAAAATTGTTTCGATCAGTGCCGTGCAATTTGTGTGTGACACTACATAGCCAGTGTCAGAAGAAGCGCACGAGCCTTTCGGATTAGCCCATCGCTATGGAAGCAACGAAGATTTGGCTGAATCGGCAAATCTTTTGGTAGCTGGAATTTTGGGCATATGCAAGACTTTTTTGTTCGTAATTTCTATTTAATTTATTTATGTAGATGAAGAATTGTTTATCGGAGTCCTTAAGCACTTAACAAAAACAATGGCTGAGAACTTTTTGCTAACACGGATGTTTCCCTTGGCATTAGATTCGAGTTTGCCTACCAATGCCTACGCATATATTCGTAAAATGTACTAATTTTGTATCATGCCATATTTTCGTAGTATGTACGAAAACAATTTTGTAGAATTTACGAAATCTTTCGTGGCTCAAAACAACGAATAATTTCGTAATATGTACGCAAGTTTTAGTTATATTTACACAGATTTTATTTTGAGTGTAAGATTCAGCTTATAGCACATTTTTATAAGGAAACCTCAAATAAAGAGCCACATACAAACTTTCAAATAAACAGACCGTCCCGTTTGGTTTAGCCAGCTTAACCTAATATAAACGCACTCCGTGGGTAATCTCTCAAAAGTGTCTCATGCACATACAACTTGTACGGGAGCAACTGAAATTGAGCGCACAGCGTAAAAACCTAGGGGTTCGATTAGCGCAAACTTAACTTAAAAAGGGTTGAAAATATCACTTCTAGCAAATGAGAAGCAAATGTATCTGATTACCGATCCTCGTGAAGGGTGGATACCTTGTCGCGGTACGAGGGCTTAGTCGATAGCCACGGGGCTACGTTGCCCTTGCGATCATAGCTCCGCATGGCACTACATCGCGAGAGCAGCCTAGCCTCGCTGGCGCGATGACAAAGATCTACCCCCTCCCAATCCAGGGTGTTACGCGATACCGTGCCCATTGGACGTTTGCAGCCGGGAGGCAAATCGTGGCTGTAGTCGAACGGTGCCTCTCTGATACCGGACCGCCTCAGAGAGTAACCATGGTCTTACCGCGGTATGGGGCTCTGCCGTGGCGGACGACACATTCCCCTTAATCCACCCTTGACCCCAAGCTGGCCGTGTCCGGCGAGGGGTCGTACGAACAAGATGAATACAACTCAAAATTCAAAACAATCAATAACTTCGTTTACTCCGCAGCAGAGGAGAACTATGCTGGAGCAAGAGAAATCACAACGCCGGAGGACAAACTCTATTTCAAAGTCAACTGGGGGACCGACAACGATGGTAACTACGGGTCGGTCATCCTCGAAACTGCTAGCAAGTGAGAGTGACTTGATGAAAGCCAGCACCAGTGCGGCTGCATACGCAGGTAAGCAGAAAACGGCGGATGCTAAACTTCCATCAAGCGCCGGCACGAACATCAACCTCTCAATGTCTGTGGCAATGGTCTCGGGACCTGGCCTCAGTGATCCGAAAGAGAAGGAAGACGCAACTAAGCTTCTATCAAAGGGAGAGACCGCGATGGCAACTACGGGTCTGAACTCCTCCCAAAAGACATCTCCCCGACGCTTTGCGTACTGGGATAAAAGGAAGGCTGCAAGGATCCTGAAGAAATATGAGGGAGCATCGCAGGATACACTATCGCTGAATGAAAGGAAGATGGTGGAGAAAGCGAAAGCTCTGATACCAAATTTCCAAAGGCCCTATGCGCCTAAAAGGCTGAACGGGAATCCCTTCAAACGCCAGAGGTCGGACGGAGAGGTGGATCCCCATCCGAAGCGGCATCAGAATATCCCAGTAGTGGGCAAACCCAGCTTTGCTGAAGTGACCAAGGACAGGACCCTTATAGGTGTCATTGATCGAGCCAACGACCGTTGGTCCATCCCTAGAGACCGGTGGCTGTATGTCCGGAACGAAATTGGCAGGGCCCTTCTCGACATATGGCGTGAGTCTCCGGGTAGTCCGCCGCGGGGTACAGACGCGGGTTGGCACCAGGGTCAGATTAAAGTTTTCGCGTGTGAGGATGCAAGAACTGTTGCACTGTACAAGGCAGCAGTTGCAAGACTGGGTGAAGTCTACCCAGGGGCAAAAATCGAGGTCGTCGACTGGAAGGACATTCCGGCCCGGCCAAGGGCAAGGGCATGGATTCCTGCCATCCCTGCTGAACCGGAGAATATTCTTTAGATGCTGCAGGCCTGGAATCCGTCTCTCCCGACGCAGGACTGGAGTGTCAATCTGGTGGAGGGTGAGGTTGGGCCTCATAGACAGGTGGTTTTAACTTTGAATAAGGAGGCACTCGAGCCCCTTAAACGGTGCAACGGACGAGTGCATTATGGAATGGGTCAGATCGTGATCCACGTATACCGTGGCGATGCACAACGCGCTGCCATTCCGGCCGCTTCGAAGGACTCGGAAATCGAAGGACCAGAAGAGGAGGCAGGGGTGTCAGACGCGGAAAGTATGGTATCCGCCACGTCAAATTGCGAGGAAGCCGTGAACGACTCGGCGATGGAAGATAGCCTAACGGACGCGGAAGACCTCGACCGCACGGTGGTGGAGGGCAATCCGGTGCACACTAACGTTGATGCCGCTTCAGACAGTAGAGATTCCGCCATGCCAAATCGTGCAGATAAATTGTCGTTGAGAGATAGGCCCCGGGACGGGGTAGACCTCCACGACGGTACGACGGTGGTAGGGAAGTCTGAGCGCTCTCATGTTGGTGGTGCTTCAGATTAACCTGCACAAATCTAAAGCAGCCTCAGCTGCCCTAAGCAGTCGTCTTTATAAAGGCGACGTAGACGTGGTCCTTATCCAAGAACCCTGGGTTAATAGCTCAAAGATCTGTGGACTGGGGGCTAAGGGGTACAAGCTCATCCGAGCTAATGAGGAGGGCAAGGTCAGAACCTGTATCTTGGTCAAGTCTGAGCTGAACACCAGCTGAACGGCAGCACCAGCCTGACGATGGCGTCGGTCTACATGCCCTATGACGCCGAAGAACCTCCTCCACAAAAGGAGGTGAAAGATCTGGTGGAAAATTTCTGCACGGGTCATCTTATTATTGGAGCCGCTAATGCTCATCACGTCCAGTGGGGAAGCTCCGATATTAACGCTAGGGGCGAGTCTCTGTTTGACTACCTACTAACAACTAACCTGGTGGTTTGTAACGTGGGTAACGAGCCTACTTTTATCACTAAAGCCCGTAGGGAGGTCATAGACCTCACTATTTGTAGCGAAGGCGCTTATGAGTGGGTTAGGAAATGGCGTGTTCTTGAGGAGCATTCATTTTCCGACCACCGGTACATAGAAATTGCCTTAGATTTTTCTGTTGAGCAGCCAGTTATGAAACGCAATCCACGCAACACTAATTGGCAGCTACATAATCAAATATTAGTTAGGGACCTACCAGTGTTACCCCCACAAGCTCCATCATCAGTAGGAGAACTGGATGATCTAGTTGCGACCTTTACAACGGCGCTCTCAAATGCCCTAGAGCAGGCTTGTCCAGTGCCGAAACCACGCGGTAAACATAGACCACACTGGTGGTCCTACGACCTGGATTCGCTCCGCAAGTCCTGCAGGAACCAATTTAATAGGGCGAAGAGCCTCGGTACGGAGCCTGAATGGCTCGAATATAAAGTTAAACTGAGGGCCTATAAAAGGGCCCTAAGGCAGGCGAAGAGAACTTCGTGGAGAGATTTCTGCACCGGGGTCGAAAAGGTCGATGATACGGCGAGACTTAGACGAGTGCTCTCAAAAACTCAAACAGCCATTAGCTATTTGCGGAAGCCTGACGGATCGTGGACTAGCACGGAAGGGGAAACCCTGGAGCTGCTACTGAATACACACTTTCCGGGGAACTTGCATGAAGCACCTTTAGCATCTGCAACAAATATGGCAGTGAATATACCCATCACGGAGGAAAGGGTAAGGTGGGCGATCAAAAGCTTTGAGCCGTTCAAGGCTGCTGGGCCAGACGGGATTTTCCCCGCACAACTCATAAACACATTGGAAACATCGGCTAAATGGCTGGTATTTCTCTTTTCAGCCTGCCTGGCTCTCAACTACATTCCGCACTCCTGGAGAAGCGCCAAGGTAGTCTTTATTCCTAAGGCTGGGAAAGCCTCACACTATGAGCCTAAGGACTACAGACCGATCAGTCTATCGTCCTTTGCACTCAAAACCTTCGAGAGGATAATTAGCGATTATCTCTCCTCTACTATTGATAGCAACCTTATCTCTAGCTATCAACATGCATACACCAAAGGTAAATCAACGGAAACTGCGCTTCACAGCCTTGTCTCTGTTATTGAAAAATCGTTGTATGAAAAAGATTACTGTCTCGTGGCCTTCCTAGACATTGAAGGTGCCTTCAACAATATAAGCCCGGAGGCTATTAACACCGCTCTAACTAATCTGGGCATAAGCAGGTCTCTTATTGGACTAATTGATAAGCTACTAAAGGGAAGGAAAATAGTTTCTACACTGGGGACAGTTGATTTCTCACGCTATGTCACAAGAGGAACGCCTCAGGGTGGTGTTCTCTCTCCGCTTTTATGGAACCTCACTGTAAACTCGTTGCTACGAGACACAAGCTGGGGGGGCGGGAGGATAGTTGCATATGCAGACGATTTAGCTATTGCATACAGGGGCAAATTCCCACAAACCCTGTGTGACTTGATGCAAGTAGCACTGCGAGCAGTTTCCTCGTGGTCATCTCGCTGCGGACTTAATATCAACCCGGGAAAAGTGGAGCTTGTCCTTTATACTAACCGGTACAAAATACCAACGCTAAGCCTACCAGAACTAAATGGCGTGCGCCTGAACTTGGCTGACAAAGCCAAATTCCTAGGAATAGTTCTGCATAGAAAGCTTAACTGGAAGGAGAATGTCATCCAGTGCCAGAGGAAAGCGTGCATTGCACTTTACACCTGTAAAAGAGCCATTGGCAAAAAATGGGGGCTCAGTCCCAAAATCTGCAGATGGATTTACACTGCGATAATCCGGCCAATTATGCTGTATGGAGTCGTGGTATGGTGGCCTGCGCTGAGAAAGGCAGCCAACCTAAACCTGTTAGGTAAAGTCCACAGATCTAGCATGATCTGTATAAGCGGCGCGTTGAGAACAACGCCCAACGAAGCTCTCCAGGCCATTCTTGGCATTTTGCCACTCGATCTGGAAGGGTACCGGGAAGCGGCAGCATCGGCTCTGCGTCTAAGGGAAACTTCCGGCTGGGGCGCAGGCACTACTGGACACTCCGGTATTCAGGATTCTTACAGCTTTCTCCCTCCGAGCACGGACCGTTGTGCAACCACAACAGTCGGAGATAGCTGGTTCAGAATAAACATTCCCAGCAGGGAAGACTGGGAGAGGAGGGATCGGTGTCCTGCTACTAATGGCGGCATTTCCATATACACCGACGGTTCGAAGTTGGACGGCAGAGTTGGAGGAGGGATTTATTCCAAGGATCTGGACCTTGAGCTTTCCTTCAGACTGCCTGATCATTGCAGCGTCTTCCAGGCTGAGGTCTCAGCAATCATGGACGCCGCGGCTTGGATAGGGCAACACGCTATCGGACAGAATATCGTTATTTTCAGCGATAGCCAAGCGGCAGTCAAATCCCTTGGCTCTTACTTGTTCAACTCTGAACTGACGCTCAGCTGTCGTCGATCTCTTCAGGAGATGGCCCAACAGAACCGCGTGAGCCTCACATGGGTCCCGGGACACAGGGACATTGAGGGAAACTGTAGGGCAGACGAACTTGCTAGGCAGGGCACGACCAAGCAGGTTCTTCAGGATAAAGAACGCTTAGGTATGCCCTTTGCCACATGCAAGCTAATGCTGAAGGAGCATACACTCCGACAAGCCAATGAAAGATGGCTTTTATCGCCAGGGTGCCGAGTATCCAAACAATCCTGGCCAAAATGGGATATTAAAAGATCTAAATATATTTACACCCTAAGAAGAAGGGATATATCTATATTAATAGGGGTTTTAACCGGGCACTGCCTTATTGGAAGGCACGCAGCAAGGCTGGGTGTACCCTATCGACGATTATGTAGGAGTTGCAAAGATGATGAGGAGGAGGAAACGGTGGAGCATCTCATCTGCAACTGCCCGGCTTTAAGCGGCGCGAGAAGGCGCTTTTTCGGAGTTGCCTTCCTGGATAGCCTACGCCAGGTAGCGGAGCTGGACATAAAGGACTTGATGGCTTTCATCAAGTCATCTAAATGGTTCGAGGAGGTGTAACGGTGTCGGTTTTAGGAGTGTCAGCCCCGGGATTCTGCTATGTGGAGAGTCCCAATAGCACTGGGATTTTCCATATGGCTGGGTCCCGGGACTGACTTTCCTAGTGTTGATGGTATCACAACGGGCCTTTTAATACTGGCCTAGGTGTGCCTTTGCGGCAGCCACTTCAAACTAACCTAACCTGATTACCGAACTATTGTTGCCATACCATTTTTTAAACGTTTTGGATAAAATTCTCCAACTATTCCATAGATAAAATAATTTTTGGATGTTAGTAATTAATAAGGCAGCCGGAAAAAAAACTGTTAAATAATTTAAATTCAAATTAGGCCAACCAAAAAAATAAAATTTTTTCCCCCAACATGTTTTATACTTTATTTTGGGTTTTCAATATATATTGATTGAGAATAAGCTTAGAATATCGAAACTTTATGCACGGGAAATGTTTTTTGGCACTTTTGTATGATTTATGTGTAAAAAGTCTATTCGAGAGGATAATATGTTATAGCTATTTGGAGTGTAATGGGGGTGGTTGCTGTGCCACCTTGCCCAATCCCGACTCTTGCGTCCCCGTTCGTACACTCTGGGCAACGTGAGCTATCTAGGCTCGCGGCAGAAAGAGAGGGAGCCCCGGTGGGGCCACTCTGACATACTTGGTTTAAGGGCTCACCGAGCTATTTGCGTAGCGTCTGTTCACCATGAGGTGCGGCTGCAAGCGGGCGTCTGTCTTGAAACAAGCGGCTCGCTATATAAATGTGTAAATATTTTCCAAAAACCCCGAAACTGGTTGTGCGCTGGGTTTGGGACCCGCCACGTAAAAAACTTAATTCCAATGAAAACGAATTCAAAGCCTCGGATGAGAACCCCCTTTAATGTTGACGACCCGGCAAAACGAATAAGGCATAATGATTGGATATTAGGGCATGTCCGGACCCTTTCAAGGGACGGTACCGCTGCCCGACTGGTTGATGTCCTCGTAGGCGCAAATGCCGACATCACCGCCCTGCAGGAAATGCGATGGACGGGGCAAGGAAAGATGACCATCGGTTCTTGTGACGTATACTACAGTGGTCAGATACGCGGCAAAGCGCGTGGTGTAGGATTTTTGGTGGGAAAGAGACTTCGCCGCCAAGTATTAGCGTTCACTCCTGTGGACGAGCGTCTCGCTGCGATCCGCATCAAGGCGAGGTTTTTCAACATAACATTTATCTGCGCCTATGCACCGACTGAGAAGACGGACGACGCAGAGAAGGACTCCTTCTACGATAAACTTCAACAAACCTATGATCGCTGCCCCCTGCATGATATCAAAATCGTGCTCGGCGACTTTAATGCCAAGGTGGGCAAGGAAGGAGTCTTTGTTCCTACAGTTGGAAAATTCAGTCTCCACGATATAACATCCCCCAACGGCACTAGGTTGATTGACTTCGCCACTTCCCGCAATATGGTCATCAGTAGTACCAGGTTCCAGCATAAGCGAATACACCAAGTCAGCTGATCAAAGAACAAGAAACCAGCAGGAGCAGACACAGCTCCACCGTTCTAGGCGTGCGTACCCTACGCGGTCCCAATATCGACTCGGACCATTATCTTGTTGCAGCCAAGATACGCACACGCTTCTGTGCAGCGAAGAAAGTACGCACAGTAACGGAAGGAAAGTTTGACGTCGAGAAGCTGCGCGTGACACAGACAGCTGATAATTTCTCCACTCGACTCTCACACCTGCTATCAGAGAGCAATCCTCGACCTAACGATGTAACCGAGCAATGGAAGCATATCTCTCACTCATTACGTACCGCCGCTGAGGCCACTATAGGGTTTCAGCGAGCCCGCAAGATCAACTGGTACGATGAGGAATGCACCGCAGCCTCGGTCAAAAAGGAAGCTGCATACAGGGAGACGTTGCGAACGGGCGCAACCCGCAGTGTATGGCAACGCTATCGTGAGGCGAAGAAGGAAGAGAGAGCCTTTTCAGAAAAAAGAAACGTGAGGCCGAAAGGCGTGAGTGTGAGGAGCTTGAGATGTTGAAAAGATCCGGCGGATGACGGAAGGTTTAAAGACCGGGGCAAGTTCCTGTAAGGACAATAATGGCGACCTGGTAACCGACGTACAGAATGTACTTAAATTATGGAGGGAGCACTTCTCCTCACTGCTAAATTGCGAGGGAGACGTCGAACCCGATACCCCAATCCCTGACGATGGAAAAGTCGTCCCACCACCTGACTATGATGAAGTGAGGATAGCAATAGCCCGGCTCAAAAACAACAAATCGCCTGGGAAAGACGGACTACCCGCCGAGCTGTTCAAACACGGAGGCGAAGAGCTGGTAAAAAGCATGCATCAGCTCTTATGCAGAATATGGTCAGATGAGTGCATGCCTCCATCAGTGTGGCTTTAGACCTGGTAAGTCTACCATCGACCAGATTTTCACGATACGCCAAATCCTGGAGAAGACCCATGATAAAAGAATCGACACTCACCATCTCTTAGCCGATTTAGAAGGGCAAAAAGGAGTTGCCTGTATGCTGCCATGTCTGAATTTAACTTCCCTGCAAAGCTTATACGGCTTTGCCAAATGACGTTGAGCAAAACCAACAGCTCCGTCAGAATCGGGAAGGACCTCTCTGAGCCATTTGAAACCAAACGAGGTTTCAGACAGGGTGACTCCCTTTCGTGCGATTTCTTTAACCTGATGCTGGAGAAGATAATTCGAGCAGCAGAGCTAAACCGCAATGGCACAATCTTTTACAAGAGCGTGCAATTGCTGGCGTATGCCGATGATATTGATATCATTGGATGTATATTGGAACGATTTTCCGTCATCCCTTGTCAAATTTGGTTTGTTACAAACCCAAATTTGACAAGGGATGACGGAAAATCGTTCCAATATACATCTAGTATCCACAAAATCAAATCAACTCAGATATCATTGGCCTTAACAGCCGCGCCGTAAGCGCTGCTTTCTCTGGGTTGGATAAAGAAGCGAAAAAAGTGGTCTTGCGGTGAACGAGGACAAGACGAAGTATCTGCTGTCATCAAAGAAAGAATCGGCGCACCTGCGCCTTGCCAGCCAAGTCACCGTTGATAGCTACAAGTTAACACCGAAAATAATATCAGTCTAGAAATCCAACGGAGAATCACCCTTGCCAACAAGTGTTACTTTGGACTAAGTAAGCAATTGAGAAGTAAAGTCCTCTCTCGACAAACAAAGATCACGCTCTATAAGTCTCTCATCATACCAGTCCTGATTTACGGCTCGGAATCATGGACAGTGTCAAGAGAAGATGAGATGGCCCTTGGAGTATTTGAGAGAAAAGTTCTCCGGAAGATTTATGGTCCTTCCCGTGATGCAAACGGCGAGCATCGAAGGAAATTTAACGATGAGCTGTACAAGCTTTATGCAGACCTGACCATAGTTCAGCGGATTAAAGCCCAAAGGCTCCGCTGGCTGGGTCATGTTATGCGAATAGACAAAGAAGCACCAGCACAGAAAGTTTTCCTATCGACACCTGAATTCGTCAGCTGAGGAAGGGGGAGACCTCGACTGAGATGGAAACAACAGGTGGAGGATGACTTGAACTCCCTTGGGGTTTCCAATTGGCGTCAGTTATCGCTAAAAAGGAATGACTGGCGTGCTTTGATACGAAACGGCCAAAATCGCCTAGGCGGTTAAGCGTCATTATGACGCAAGCCAAGATTAGATAGATGTGTAAAAAGTCTATTCGAGAGGGTAATATGTTATAACTATCTGAAACGGGCTAATGAGGTCTCTCGTTATTTTTTTAACGAAACCAACTCCAAGTCTACGCTAAGGGAAGCTTAAGTTGATTCCGTTCTGCGAGACATTTCTCGATTTGACGTTTGCACAGACGAAGAGATAGAGACTAGCCCCATATTTATAAAAAATAAAATTGGTTTATAAAGCTTTTTAAAATGACATTTTCATACAAATTTTGAATAATAAGAGCTTAATAAACCTTTTATATTTTTTCTGAATAAGGGGGTAAAGGTATACGCCGTTAAATTTTTCGGCGGCGGCGGGGTGTGTAGAATTAAGAAATTTAATTTAAAAACTCCATAATTTAAATTTTTGAGATTTTTATTGAACTTTATGTACATTAGACCGGACAAATAAAAAAAATCGTTTTTTTTTTTTTTTAAATTATGTTAATTTTATTTTCTAGAACGACAACAAATACTGTAAAACTGACTAACCGTTGTAGTAAAAAACTACTTACCTGCAAAAGCACCCTAGACTAGTAATCTAGCCCTAAACATAAATATGTTTGTTCTATTTCCCGTTTTTGTTTTCCAACCTTGTAAAAAGGTGCTGAAACGGTTTTTGTATTTAGTTTTCAAAAATTATTTAGTATTGATATTAAAAATATTCAAATTTTGTTGTTTTTGACCCAAATTTTCTACTCAATGTGATTAATATATATTCTACCGCATCCAAAATCATGACTTACATCATGAAATTGCCAAATCTTTTCATAGAATTTTCGGGCATCTTTCCTGTCCGCCAGCATCTCAAGCTCCTCACACTCACGTCTACGCTTGTTTTTTCTGAAAAGGCGTCTCTCTTCCTTCTTCGCCTCCGCCAAACACTGCGAGTTGCGATGTTCGCAACGTTTCCCTGTAGGCAGCGTCCTTTTTGTCCGAGGCAGTGCTACATTCCTCATCGTACCGGTTGTTCTTGCGGGCTCGCTGAAATCCTATAGTGGCCTCAGAGGCGGTACGTAATGAGTGAGAAATATGTTCCCATTGCATGTGCGTATCTTGGCTGCAACAAGATAATGATCCGAGTCCACCACGTACCGCACGTCCAGAACGGTAGAGCTATGTCTGCCGTCGATCAAGACATGATCAATCTGGTTTCTGGTTCTTTGATCAGGGAACAGCCAGGTTGGCTGATTAAGTGTGATTTACTTTGTATGAAACTTTTTTTCGGTAAATACTATGTAGATTAAGCTGTTATATCAAATTTTTCGCAAATATTGAGTTCGCCGGGTGGACTATGATAGATTCTGCTCTAAAAATAAGCTGTGCAAAATTTCACTCGAATTGAATAACTTTGCGAACTTGCACGTTGCATTTGAAAATTTGCAAAAGTATAGGCACTCAGGGAGCAGCAAATTATATTAAAACATTGATAGCCGTAAACTTGGTACATATTTTTTACGTGAAAAAACGTGCAGATTCCGATTCTGAAGACGAAAATAAAAAATTGACTTAGCTTTTAAGATTTCGCAAAGTTCGCGTTTTTCAAAACCCGAGAAAACACCATTTTTCTATTTTACGAAAAACCTCAGTTTTGCTTATTCGATCGAACCCTACTATTCACCGCATCAAAGGTCTTCTATAGCTCTAAAAATCCGTCATATAATGGGTTTCTATCAGATTACCAGGTTAACCGCTGTTACCAGATTTAGGCAAGAAATAGTACAAATTCCAAGTCACATCGTCATTAATTGTTAAATACATCGAAAAGGTATAATTATTTCGCCTTGATTTTTGTCGTTTTGAATTGGAACACAATTTTTGCAGGGTACCTACGATTGTAATACAAACATACACCTACCCTACAATTACCTACCATTGTACTAAATCTATTTTGTTCTTTTCGTTTATGCTTTGCAAATATGCACATAATCGAATTCAAATAAATTAGAATATTGTCGCTAACTTTAAGTGACCGGTTTTATTCTTTCGCTATCGCTACCCGTTTGTGCCATTATACAACCCCACAAAAAATAAAAGGTTTTTTATCGAAAGCAAGAAAAAAATGTTTGCTTAAACAACCTTAGTGATTTGAGAAGTACATACGTAAAGTCTCATTTACACGGGTCGATTTTCTGGTCGATTTTTCTAACCTTTTTTTCAATTGACCGTGTAAACAGCAATTCGATCGATCTTCACCTTGTATTTAAGGGTTGAACACAAGTGGTTCGATAAAAAGCGACCAGAAAATCGATCCGTGTAAATGGGCATTTAGTTCTTGTTAGTTTGTTGGGTTAAAACATTTTCTAGATTTAAAAACATCTAAAAAAAATTACCTAATTGATTGAGAAAGCTATCAAGATATGCATTGCAAGTATATTGATCGTTAGCTATTATCCAGTGGATGCGTGGTACGTGTAAAAGCGTGTGCGCTAACCGGATCAGTTCAGGTATTTGTTCGCGCCGTGGAAACGTTGGTGTAACAAAGTATATCATACGCAGGGATTTAAAACTGTGTTGAGGTTTGTTTTGTATAAAAGTTCTATTGTCTGTATAAATTTCACTGCAGACCAGTTGTAATTCTTTGACTCGAATGCGAGAAAGTTCATCTAAAAAAAATTAAATTTTTAGTCGTGTTAATTTATATTAATCAAGTAATATTTTTTTTTTTAAATGTGAAAGTCCCCATAGATCGTGTGCTTGGTAAAAAAGTTGTTTTAGAACAAAGGGTCACGAAAAAGGAGTTTTTACCAATCTATTAGTACTTTTCCCAAAATTTATTCTATAATTCACTTTTACCGCTTCCATAAACGAGATTTTTATATACATATGGCCAAAATCGCGGACTGTTACGTTACAATCAGACTCACTTTCCAATACAAACTACAACAAAAAGAGATGGATTTGGAAACTTTCAATATTTTTGGCATATGCAAGATGCACTTCTGAAGTAACATTTTCTATGGATATGAAAATATTTGTAGTTCTTATTTAAGAGTTATGGTCCACTTTGTATGGACTGTTACGTTACAGATTTTGGAAGTAGGTTTGGAAGTTCCTTCACATTATTTAAAAAGCCTGCTCTTCTGCCTTTTCAACATGTAGTATACAGTTTTAAAGGCCTAACTCGTATATAATAAATGAGAAAAAAATTACACTAAAAAAAATTTGTCTGTGCTTTTCAAATACATAACTGCTCGGACTGTTACGTTACAAAAAAAAACTGCTACGTTACACGTGCGATTTGAGTTTAGATAAAAAGAGCATTTAAGCATTAATTATAGCTTGGCTGTGAATTTCGTTATATTTATGTTATAATTTAGTTGTATTAGGATCTGACATCGAAAAATTTCTAAAGAATAACATGGTCCAGGGGAGGAAGACAGAAAATCCACTTAATACGGAAGTGATTCTCCTACTAGTGGACGTAAACGGGTAAAAAAAATTTAAAAATATGCACAGCCTTTTCTTCTGCAGCCATTTAAGGTGCATTTTTTTGGTTTCTTTTAATTATTTCGGTAATAGTAACATATGACAAATTTTCTTCTACAGTTTGCTGATGCTCCATCAAAAGTATGTTATCAATTTTTCTTGTAAATGCTAAAGTTTTCCCGGTATAATCACTTTTTCCCAGTGCATATTACAAAAAAGACGATGCATTTTGCATGAGGTATTTTTTTTTTTTGCAAATTTAATTTTTTTTGCCGATTTTCGAAGAATGGTTAATATTGGGATATTATATTATGGGTTATTAAAGTTTGTTCTAGCGATTTTTTGTGAAACAAGATTAACCCTTAACAAATTGGTGTGCAAAAGTTCGAATTGAAAAGACTGTTACGTTACAAAACTTTTGGCTCTGAACAAAGACATAACTACAAACTCTACTAATATTGCAGTTTATTTGAAAAATAGACTGGGAATGCTCGAAGAAAATTGATTTTTTCTGGTTTCTTAACGAGCTATGTAGATTTTGCACAAAAAAACTATTTTGAATTTTGACTCTTACGTTACATGAAAAATTCATGAATTCATTGTGTTCCAAAATGCTCACAACATTTATCTCCTCGAAATATTTTATCAAATTATTTTCAATTAACCTAAATCCGTCTGAAAAAGGCAGGGCTGAAAATTAACGTTAAATTTATCAAAAAACGAAAAAAACTTTTGATTTCTTTTCGTTTATCAATAATATTAACGTTAAAAGCTCAACAAAGAAATATGTCGTTGCGGTGAAAGTCAAAAAATATTTACCAAAATAAATTTCGTTTCGGTTTTTATCAAAAACAATATAAAAAAAACCGCGTGTAGCCAGTACACGTGAAAGAAGTTAACTTCTTAACCCTTCGTCTTACACATGAGTCCGGCCAGACCTTTTCCATTCCATTTCAACCTTAATATACCTTCTGTGTGTGCGCCGATATGGAACATTTAGAGAAACACATAACGATTAGATATTTAGGTAATTTATTTAGTTAAATAACAAAATTTAGTAGCTAACAAGCAGAACTTTTACTTGTAGACCATAGCCATTTAAACTGGGTATTAAATACTCGGTTCCAGGCGAACTTAGACTTCCTTACTTTTTTATTTTATTTCTTACTTTCGGGAAGTGGATCAGGGAACCGATCCGTGGGTAGAATTAGGCCTAAGTAACAGGGGCCAATACGAAAGGGATATAGTGGAAGAGGGGCGTGGTAGAAGGAAAGAGGGGAATGAAGAGAAAGAGGGAGGGATATAGTGCGAATGTAAAAGGGGGGACAGTGAGCTCACATTTAAACAGGACGCCTCTACTACATATGTATGTATATAATATATAAGATTCAAATATTGTATTTGTGTATGTATGCATAGCTTAAGTTGCGTTCTAAACGGATTGACCGATCATAACCAACTTAAGAACAGAAACTAAAAACCATCGATGAATCAAGAGTGCGGGCACCTCTCATACAAATGGGGTTTTTCATGGTGCATATCTCTGAAAGTATTCATGCTAAGCCACTAAAATTCAACAGAGTTATATAAGGATTTTATGAAACCACTCGTATAAGGATTTGAAGAATGTAACGAAAACGACACGAAACTATAGACACATTCACTTGAACTTAAAACATTCACTTGAACCTAAAACACCCGCTTGCAAACGAAAATCAACACATACTAAAGGCTAGTTCACTTTTCTATTATACTTAATTATTTATTGGTCATAAAAAGGTCCATATGTATGTACTATATACATATGTATGTATGTAAACTGTGCATTAGTGAATTGTAACTAGTGTGTTTAAAAAAAAAAACAGAATATAAGATTTTCTCTAAATTGGAAGAGTGAGATGCAAAATATGAAAGAAAGAGTTAGTTGACAAAAATAGCGGAACGCTTTTTCATTCATAAATCTTCAATAAAATGTAGCCAAAATCGCACTTTTAAGTAATTTTAGAAGAAGAAATCTAATATGAAATAATTGATTGGACGGACGGACATAAATTGCAAAACTTCAATCGAGAAAAATTATCGAAATCCGTCACGCACCACCAGGCGATCATAAAAATTAGCGCAGAACTTGCAACTCAGCCGTACTCAACGATGACGTAACGTTGGGGTGTAAAAGTAGGTCGCCTCCCAGTTGGTGCACCCTGGGTAACGCTAAATGACCTACATAGCCTACACGGCTAGTTTCTTGTATTGCCGGTTCTACGAGAACGGTACCAGTACTTGTGCTGTACCCATCGTGCCGAAACGCCCCGGGCCGTTTTCTTATATCGACCCGGCCAAGAGCAATACACTCGAGGTGACCCTGTCTGATATTTAGGCAGGGCTACACCTCGCTACAACAACAACAACAACATGACGTAACGTTGTCAAATAAACACGCACAAACATTCATACTCCTTGAGTTAAGTATGTGTGTAAAAAGTCGCATACGCTTTTGTTCCTGTACATTGCGTGCGTAAGCCCACACATGTGGTTTCTGCGCTTGTTTGAAAGCGACTGAAATTATTTTTCATCCCTAAAATATTAACCAATCACACGACGTCGTTGTATGCAAGCACACAATATATGCAAAACCGTCTTTCAGGACAGGGTTGCCATTTTTTGGGGAAACGTTTGAGCAAAATGTCGTTCGCTGCCTAATTAAAATGTTTTTATTAGGTCGCTTTCGTCGTTCTTGTGCCCGGATTTTTGCATTCGATTTTGAACCAACTTCCTGTTGTGCTAGGGTCTTGAAATTTTCACTACAGTTCAGGTCGCGATGACAATGCAATATTATGAAAAAAAATTCCGATAGGTGGCGCGTGGGTCGCTATATTTTCAAAAATCGCATTTATGGTCCGATTTGGCTGAAATTCGGAACATGTATTACTACTATGAAAAGAAATATTTTCCTAAAAAAAAATTCCGCTAGGTGGAGCTGAGGTCGGGGTAATAACAGCTGAAAATCCTAATTATGGACCGATTTAGCTGATATTTAGCGTTTGTATTACTTAATCAATTTCCAAATGTTCAAAAAAAATTGGACCCGCTAGGTGGCGCGTGAGTCGTTCTATTTAAGAAATGCGAAGGTCTGTTTTCGGTGTCGATTAATTCGTTTTTCAGCGAACTTCCCGTTGAGGTAGAATCTTGAAATTTTCATCATCGTTTAGTTTTCTGCCCCCACGCAATATAACAAAAAAATAATTCCGATAGGTGGCGCACGGGTAGAGATATTTGAAAAGTTTCATTTCCAGAGATTTTGCTTTGGATTTTGAACTAACTTCCCATTGAGCTGGGGTTTTGAAATTTTCACCATCGTTCAGGTTTCGCTGACAATGCATTATACAAAAAAAAAATCCAAAATATTGCTTTAATTGCAAAAGTCCCATTTATCGGCCTATCTTCCTTATTGCTATCTGAATATTTCGTACATATCGCCGTGCCATACGAAAACTAACACCAAAAATTTTGTGTCTGAAGAAAACTAACACTTTTATTTTGTGTCTGACGAAAACTAACACTTTCAATTTGTGTCTGACGAAAACTAACACTTTTATTTTGTGTCTGACGAAAAGTAACACTTTCAGGTTTTCTCTGAAGAAAATGTACTAGCCAAAAGTGTTAGTTTTCGTCAGACAGAAAATAAAACTGTTAGTTTTCGTCAGACACAAATTAAAAGTGTTATTTTTCGTCAGACACAAAATAAAAGTGTTAGTCTTCTTACAGAATTTGAAAAGTGTTAGTTTTCGTAAAAAATTTTAAAAGTGTTAGTTTTCGTATGGCACGTCGATATGCTATAATGCGCATGCTATAATGTGTTTTCAGCGCCATAAACAGCATCGAAATTTCGAATATTTCATCTGCATACATTTAGGCGCAGCCACTATTGCACAAAGGAAAGATAATGTGCTTTATAAGACTTAAAAAAGAATAATTTTATTCATGTAACCATAGGCACACCGCGTAATGCGTGTAAACGTAGAAAATTGCCGAAGGCGTAAATGAACTGTCAAAATTTTTATGGAACGAAGTTTACACAGATTCGGTAAACTTCCACGAGGAGTTTAGTGTGTAAACACCTCCAAAAATTACCCAATTCGATTACGCTGTTCGACATGCAGTTTTTCAAAGCAGTCAATGCACACTAGACAAAAATAGAAGAATAGCTAAAAAATGGGTCAAAAATTAAATTAATAAGAATTTCATAATAAAAAGTATTCACATAAATTTATCTATATCGTTCATCTAACTGAGCTGTTAAATGTATATATTTACGCTTTCGTTAAGTTATATGGTTACATGAGTACCACTAATATGACACAGAATATCCAATTACAATCTTAGAAATTTTCACAGACTCACAACTAAAAAGTATAAAATAAAAAATAGAATAAAAAAATATTTTTAATTTAAAATGTTTTTAAAATGAACTAAAAACTGGAAAATAATTTCCCCTCTGCCTACATAGATTCTTCACCACGTAAAGCTTATCTGGAACATTTGTGAGTGGGAATTCTTATAGGTATTAAATAGTACTTGGAGTTTGAAAGGTATAAAAATATTTGGCGCTTGCTATATTGTGAAAAGATGTTCATATCGGTAATAAGATTGTTAGAAATTAATGCGAACCATCTTTAGCGTGCGCCAATGTTTTTATACCTTTCAAACTCCAAGTACTATTTAATACCTATAAGAATTCACACTCACAAATGTTCCAGATAAGCTTTACGTGGTGAAGAATCTATGTAGGCAGAGGGGAAATTATTTTCCAGTTTTTAGTTCATTTTAAAAACATTTTAAATTAAAAATATTTTTTTATTCTATTTTTTATTTTTATGTATGCCTGGTACCCCAAAATCTTGCTTCTTCAAAATTCAAAGTCTTTGGTTGAGAAAGTAAATTATGATGTTTGTAAAAAGTGGCATTGTGTGCGTAAACCCACACGCCTTTGGCCCATGAAAATGTACGCAACAGCGATTGTCATCGTGTCAGCTGGCTTACGAACAAACATTCATACTCGTTTAGTTATTAATATTGCTTGCTTGTTTTTATGAGCGCCTAGGCATATAACTTAAAAAATCAGCAAAAATTACTCCATTTATTTCTATTTCCGTGGCATAGCTTCCGTTGCATAACTTCCGTTGCATTGTCATCCATTTTTTCAAATTTTACTCTCAATCAAAAATATCGCCGCCTAAGAAGTTAACTAAAAAAAATTTGAATAATTTCAATACAATTTGGTTTAAGATGGGTGGCAGAAGAGAGGGGGAATTTGTGCGGTCGTGCTTTATTGGTCATAAATCGCACTTGTTACGTTAAAGTGTAACAACTCAAAATTTCCAAATTTTACTTTTTTGCAAGAAAATAATGTGCAGTGGTCATCTCTACCCACTGTAAAAATCGTTCAGTGACTTGTTTGGCCTTTCGTTAAAAAAAAACGTTATGCCTCTATCTTTGTTTTCAGAATGACTTCTTTCGACTCAACTAAAGAGTTACATTTTTAGTTGTCTCCAAGTGTTTTATCAATTTGGTTCGTTAGTGTATCACATAAAGTGTAACATTTTGAATTTTCACTCAAAATAATACCACTATGTATATAAAAAAATTTCAGGAAAAGAGTAATAACTCAAAAATTTGTTATTTTCGTGCAAATACTAAACAAATAAAAATGAAACAACGGTTATATTATTTTTAATGATGTTTTCGTGCAATTTCATTGTTTTTTCTTTGTAATATATTATTAATATTTACGGAAACAGTTTTTCGTCTCTACTGAAAATGTTCACATTTTGAGTTGTTACACTTTAACGTAACAAGTGCGAAATGTTTGTTTTGTAAATTTGTGATGGCAAAAGACCATTTAGGAAACAAAAAAAGCCATTTGTTGCCAAAGCACAAAAACCAATTTCTTGCGCTGCAGGAACAGAATCCACCAGAAGCCCAAGAGGTTGTTAAAAAAAAAGCAAATTGTGCCTAAACATGAGCAAAAGTGATGTTATGAATGTATGTACCGGTTTTGTGACCGAATGTGGTGTGCCACTGAAATTTTTTAATTCAAAAAGTTTTCAAACGGTATTTGAACCTATGTGTGCACAGCTAGAATAATAACGTAATAACATTGGTGAACTAATTGGGAACAAATTTCTTAGAGAAGTGAATCATTTAAAACAGGTTTTAAAAAACCGATTTATATCAATAAAAATAGATAGCGCTCGCCGCCTTTTCCGAAACGTCGTTTGTTTAAACGCACAATATTTATTAGACGGCAAAATTGTTGTTAAAGCATTAGCTGTCAAAAATTTGCAAGAAAAACACAGTGCGGAAAATATAAAAAACCTTATTTTGGACACCCTGCACAGGTGAGAACAAATACTGCCACGTTATATTTTCAAAAGTTTTCCGTACATCGCTCTCATATGTAAAAAATATATCTCAGTGTGGTCAAATCTACGACCCATCAGCTTTTTATTCTTGAGTATTTATTTGGAAGGATATTATTCATACAAAAAAGGGCTTATGTTGTTGTTGTTGTTGGAGCGAGGTGTAGCCCTGCCTAAATGTCAGACAGGGTCAACCGACGCGAGGTAGTTATCTAAAGGAATCAACTCACTTTTAATTTATCTAAAAACTAGGTATGACCTAAGTATAAACCAGATATATAGTATCACAAGCGATAACGGCAGCAATATGGTATGCTGTGGAAATCTTTTGCAACGCGAAGCTATGGAAGAAGTAGAAGTATCATATATAAGTACGAATGAAGATGAAGACCGCGAAGCTATGGAGGAAGTGGAAATATCACAAATGAGATTGAACGAAGATGTCGAAGATAACTTGTTTGAACATTTTGAAACCATTTTCGATGACGAAGAGTTTTATATAAGTATTTCGCGAAATTTTAGTAAGCTATCTCCCAGTTATGATAATATTCTTCAACAATTACAAACTCCTAATTTTAACAATAACAAACTCCTAATTTTAACAATAACAAACTCCTAATTTTAAGCTCTCTAACATGTAAAAGGTGCGCGGCGCACACCGTTCAGTTGAGCGTTAGTGATGTCTTAAAGAATGTTGAAATTAAAAAACTTTTTGAAGAGTGCCGCAGCGTTATGAAAAAGCTTCGCACACCTGCCATGTATAGACTGCTGTCTTCCCAGAATTTAATGCCCCCCATAGTTGATTGTACGACTCGTTGTTCGTATTCGTACGAGCTTCTAAAAAGATTGCGAAACCTGGAAATATTTTTTTAGAAAATATAAAAGAATCTAAAATCGACTGGACTTTTATAGATAATTTTTTAAGTACATTCAGCTGCATTAAAAAACTTTCGGAGCAACTTCAGAACAAAAATTTGCTGTTTGGAGATTTCATCAAATATTATTTAGAAATGATCCTGCAAGTCAAAAAAGACTCAGATACATCACACATTTCCAAACTCTTATTGCAGTCCCTCAAATCAAACTGTAGCTGCAGCAATGTACCTCGATCCACGTTTGAGGCGATTGCTTCAGCTTCCGGAGTTTGCAAGCTTAAAGCCAGTAGCTGTTGCTCATTTAAAAGCATTGTACTCGAGGATACATGGCACTGAAAATAATGTTTTTTATATCTTTCGTTTATTATATTTGCCAATTTATTTTTGTTTTCAGACACCCGAGTCTTTATCGTTTTTGCAGAATTTTCCATTTTCCCGCACTTTGCACCAAAAAACATAATGTAAACAAACCGAAATTCAAACACCGGGCTCAGTTTTGCTCTTAGAAAGCTCAAATTCCTTCATTTAAAATAAAATTATCAAAATCGGATGAAAAATGAAGGCTGTAGAGGATTTTACTGTTCATAATCTTCAACTATTTCCCACTGTGCACCGGCGGGTGCCGATACGAATACCTTCTGGGCCGGAGCGTCTTCGTTCATCCACACCACGTGACCTAGCCAGCGAAGCCCCTGGGTTTTAATTCGCTGAACTATGTCAAAGTCTCCGTAAAGCTCATACAGCTCATCTTCTTCGGTACTCGCCGTCGCCAACTTTTAGGGGTCCATAAATCTTTCCCAAAGCCGCCTCGTCAGAAGCTGTCAGTGTCCATGCTTCTGCATCATATAGAAGGATGGGTACGATGAGTGACTTATAGAGTGTTGTTTTTGTTCGTCGAAAGCGGACTTTACTTCTCATTTTCCTACTCAGGTCAAAGTAGAATTTGTTTGCAAGATTTATCCTTCGATGGATTTCCAGGCTTACATTGTTGTTGGTATTAATGCTGCTTCCCAGGTATAAAAAGCCCCTTACTATCTCGAAATTATTGCTGCCAACAGTGGCGTGGTTGCCAAGACGCGAATGCGCTGACTCTTTGCATGATGCCAGCAGGTACTTCGTTTTACCTTCGTTCACCACCAAACCCACCTTGTCTGCTTCTTTTTCTAATTTGGAGTACGCAGAAGTTACGGGGCGGTTGTTAAGGCCAATGATGTCGATGTCGTCGGGATACGCCAACAGTTGTACGCTCATGTAATATATTGTTCCAGCGCGATTAAGTTGTGCAGCTTGAATTATTTTCTCCAACAACAAATTAAAGAAATCGCACGATATGGGGTGGCCCTGCTTGAAACCTCGCTTAGTTTCGAACGGCTCGGAGAGGTCCTTCTCAATTCTGACCGAGCTGGTGGTGTTGCTCAGCGTCATCTTGCACAGCCGTATAATTTTGCTGGGAAACCAAAATCAGACATAGCGGTATATAGGCAACTCCTTTTCGTGCTGTCGAAGGCGGCTTTAAAATCAACAATGGAAGAAAGGGTTAGATAATTTTGTGGAATCCTAAGATATTGACCAAAATGTGGACCAGGGGTAACCCAGAATGTGGTTATACTCTATGGGCATCAAATGAAAGGATTTGATGAGAGTTTTCACAAGGAGTGGGTTTCAGGTTCATCTGTGAACCCTTCTCCAAGAAATTGACCATTAGGTGGACCAAGGCTGACGCAAGAATGTGTTCAAATTAAAGGTGTTGATGACAGTTTTCCCAAGGAGCGGTTTTTAGGTTCATCTGTGAACCCGTTTCCAAGATTCCGACCATTAGGTGGGCCAAGGCTGACCCAAGAATGTATTCATATAGTATAGCTATTGAACTCAAGGGAAAAATTGTAATAAAACGCTTAATCTTAAGATATTGACCCAGAATGTGTTTTTACTTACATATATTTGAAGGAGGAAAATGATAGGGATAGGGATAGTTAGTTATAGGGACAGGGGTAGGGATAGGGATAGGGATAGAGATGTGGGGATAAGAATGCAGGCAAACTAATTTTTGTTTTAAAATTTTGTCCCCAATTTCCTTAAAACTTGGAATAGTAAAATATTGAACAATTTTATCATCTTTTTGAAATTCAACTTCCTTAATATTGTGATTGCCACATTATTTCCAAGCCTCAAAAGTAGGTCATCTAAATTCGCTATTTTGTTAGGTTAGGTTAGGTTAAAAAGGGCAGGGCAGAGTACACCGACCCCGTCCAACACTTATGCCAGAAAAATAGGCCCATTGTGATACCCCACACGGTCACTACACCACCCCCATGTCCGAAAGCCCAAGCTCACACTCCAGGCAGAGGAACAAACCAGTTCGTGGAATCAATAAATTTGGCTAACGCCTTAATTTCCATTTTTGATACCTCAACGAGGTCGTCGAGGAACGGTTGGCCGAGTATAGCCAAACGTCTTCTACTAAGTCCGGGGCATTGACACAGCAGATGCTGAACGCTCTCTTCCTCCTCAATACATCTGCAGCTGCGACGGTAGTCATGAGATGTGACGCCCATCCTAGCACCATGCGTGCCTATTAAACAATGCCCTGTTAAGACCCTTACCAATGAAGAAATGCCCGATTTATTAAGGGTCAGCAGGCAATTAGTACGCCCTTTATTATAAGAAGGCCAAGTTGACCTGGATATCTCGCACGTCGAGAGACTTGACCAGAGCGTATTTGCTCTTTGTATGGTATTTGTGCTCGCACGAAGTTTGAAAGAGGCCATGGGAATGCCTACCAAATCATTTCCTGGAAGGAGATGAGTGGTGGTACCCTTCCTGGCCAGGTCATCCGCTTTGCAGTTGCCTTCAATATCCCTGTGACCAGGTACCCAAATAAGGCTGATACCGAAGTGCTGAGCCATCTCGTTAAGAGATCTGCGGCATTCAGTTAGCGACTTTGTGTTGTCGACACATGAGTTCAGTGCCTTTAGCGCGGCCTGACTGTCTGAGAAAATAAATATTCGTTTGCCGTTTCGGGGCGTAGACACCAAGCTTTTAACTGCACCGTGTATAGCCAGCATTTCCGCTTGGTACACGCTGCAGTGATCGCGAAGACGAAAAGAGATTTCTAGTCCCAGATCCGGTGAAAAGATACCTCCTCCCACCTTCCCATCAAGCCTAGAGCCATCAGTGAATATGTTAATGGCGTTCTGGACAGTATGTGGTCTGTTATCCCATTCTTGTCTTGTTGGTATTTTCACCTCATAATCCTTAACAAACACGTTATTTGGCGTGCAATAATCAGTGTGTGATGGTATGTTAACAGGAGCGTGAGAGCCTAAGATTGTGGCGTGTCCACTTGTTCCGAGCATCCAAACGCCTGTTTCCCTTATTCGCAGAGCCGTGATCACAGCTACATCCTTCGCCACCAGATCGAGTGGTGGAAGATGCAGCATGGTATTTAGTGCTTCTGTTGGGGTGGACCCGAGGGCACCGGTTATGCAGAGCTCCGAACTCCTTTGAACATTTGTAGTTGCTTAAGGTACGTGTTCTTAGTGAGTGCCGGCCACCAAACCAGCACTCCGTACAGTAGAATTGGGCGAACAATGGCTGTATATATCCAGTGTATTACTTTGGGGGAAAACCCCCACGATATACCAATTGCTCTCTTGCAGGAAAGCAACGCGCACGTAGCTTTTTTGACGCGTTCCGCTATGTTGTCGCTCCAGAGAAGTTTTCTGTCCAGAATAACTCCTAAGTATTTGACTTTGTCACTAAGTGTCAAAGTCGTGTTCCCAATTGTTGGTGGTGAAAGGTTCGGTATTTTGTACCTTCTAGTGAAGAGGACCAGTTCGGTTTTCTCGGGATTAACTTCTAAACCCGAAGAATTCGCCCAGTCGCATACTTTAGACAGAGCTGTCTCCATTAAATTGCAAAGAGTTTAATGTAATTTATTTATTTATTTATTTATGTCTAAATACAGCAGACACTTAGGAATAAAGTAAAAAAAACTTAAATTAGCTAGTTATTGCTTAAAAAGTAGGTTTTTAGCTTAAGCTGTATTACAGATTTAGTATAAGTTAAATCTATATCTAAAAAATTTGAGAAAAAGTTAACTTCAGACAACGTTCTGTTCAACGGAGCATTAGAACCATAAACCGTTCTGTTAACTCCAACACGAAAAACTTCGAAATTACGTAAATTTCTGGTCGGCACATTAAAGTTAATAAGCTGAAGAAGACAAGGGCAGTCGATCTTGCCAGACACTAGGTCAGTAACAAACGAAACTGACAAAAGCGTTCTTCTATCGGACAAGGATAACAAACTAATTAATCGGCAACGAGCAACATAGGACGGATGCGGTTCAGAAAAATTTATTGAGCGTAGTGCAAATCGAATAAAGCACTTCTGAACTCTTTCTAATCGATTTATATGGACTACATGGTATGGTCTCCATATATAAGCTGCGTATTCCATCTTGGTACGAACAAAGGCAGAATACAAAGTCTTATAAGTATATGGGTCAGAAAAGTTGGAGGAGTGGCGCCTGATAAAAGCCAGTGTTACAAAGGAACCAGAAATTATGTAATTTAAATGAGTATTGAAAGTAAATCTACTATCAAAGTAAACACCCAAATCCTTAATTTCATTTACCTCAGTGAGGCATGAATCCGCTAAGTAATATGACGTCTCGAAAGGAGTGACCATCTTCGAATAAGTCACCTTGTGGCATTTCAATACATTAAGAGAGAGTCTGTTCATAGCTCAGTAATCAAAAAAGTTATTAAGCTCCCCTTGGAGTACTGAGGAATCATGCGATCCGCTTATCTCAGAATATATTTTAAGGTCATCTGCATATAAAAGATATTTAGACGATTTAAAACACGAGGAGATATCATTAATGAACAGGATAAACAATAATGGTCCTAAGATGCTACCTTGTGGTACACCAGATGTAGCCCAAAAAGGCTCCGAAAACTCACCATCTATATAAACGGTACAACTCCTACTTTGGAGGTATGACTTGAGCCACTTAAGAATAGTAGAATGAAAACCTATAAAACTGAGTTTTTCAATTAGAATACAATGAGAAATTTTATCGAAGGCTTTAGAAAAATCTGTATATATCGTATCAGTTTGAAGACCTTTACGAAAGCATGAATAGCAATCCTCAGTAAAGACGGAAAGATTGGAAATCGATGATCTTGCAGGTACAAAACCATGTTGATTTGGACAAATAAGATGTTTCACTTGAAAATATATTTTTTCTTTTACGATGCATTCAAATAGCTTCGCAATAGACGATAATTTAGATATAGGTCTGTAGTTTGAGATATCACTCTTTTTTCCACTTTTGAAGACAGGGGTTATAGAAGTGATTTTCCAGTCATCAATGAAATCTCCTGTAGACAAAGAAAGGTTAAAAATTAACGTGAGAGGCCTAACCAGCGCGGTGCAGTTCTTCAGAAGTTTCATGGAAAGCCCATCAACATCCGTATGAGTGGAGTCTTTGACGTTATTTAACCCTTCGATAACGTCATTCTCCGATAAAGCTAGAGATCCAAAGTTAATAGAAGAGCACACTTTGTCATTCAGGCTAAGACGTAGAGCAGATAGTTCGTTGTCCGTCAGTTCCTCATCAGGCACAAAATTAGATGAGAAAAAGTTAGCAAACAAATTAACAGCCTCATTAATTGAAGATGCTGACACATCATTGTAAAAAACTGTTTTAGGGATGCTAGAACCATTTTTTTTGGACTTAATGTAGGACCAGAAACTTTTCGGATTATTCCTAATGTTATTTTCAAAGTTAGATATACATATGGTCAGAGCTTTAGCGCACTTAACATTGTACTGAAAAATAGTACAGTAACTTTAAAGATAATACGAATTGCACCAAAAGTTTTGAGGCTTAACAATAGTATTCTATTGCTCTCTTCAAATGACAAAAGAATTTTCATTATAATTCTTTCATATTTGTTTTTTCTAAGTTTTTCTTCACATCCGTCTAAAGTGCATTGGACATCGATTTAGCGCATTTACGCCTGTTTTGTTATTACTTGGGATTGGTTGAAAAAGTTAATAGTTTTTTGGTTAATATTTAATAAATAACCTCTTCTCTGATAATTTTGTTAAATTTCCGGGAGGAAAATACTGGTCGGTTTGACAAAAAAGAACCGTTTTTAATCAGGGATCGATCAAGGGCAAAATTTCAAGAATTTTTTTATGTTGTCGAGAAAAATGGTGTACAGTGACATCAGAGATGTGAGTTCGGATCCTAATTTGTCAAATCATAACAAAAAACGTAAAGATCCCCCTCGTAAAACTTTTCCCCGAGGGGATAAAATGTTTGCAAGAAAGGGTAAAAAGCATCCTTTTAAGTCCTTACCATTGAATGTGGTTAAAATAGTTTCGGAATTGTGCTCAACTGTGTCCAGAAAACTTATACGAAGACCCCTAAATGAAAATAAAAAGTATGGGCGCACAAGCAGGAAAAAGCGCCTCCTGTCAAAACAAGAACACTACACTGGACCGCTCCCTAAGCTAGCTAAGTTCTCACTATCATGTTTTCGGAGTACCGTAGATTGGTTTCTTGATTTTTTTCATGTTGCACACACTTTTCTCGCCAGGACTGATAATGTCTACTTTGGTTGCATCCGAAAAAAGTACAATTTCTCAAAATTCTACACCTTTGAGTATGTGGATTCTTGAGAATGACAAAGGTGCTTTAATGCTCTTATTTGAAAGGAGCGACGTTTTCCTGCTTATGCGCCAATACTTTTTTATTTTCATTTAGGAGTCTTCGTATAAGTTTTCTTTACATAGTTGAGCACAATTCCGAAATTAGTTCACCCACTTTCAATGGTAAGGACTTAAAAGGGTGTTTTTTTCTTCCGAACATTTTATCGCCTTGGGGAAAAGTTTTACGAGGGTGATCTTTACGTTTTTTGTTATGCTTTGACAAATTAGGATCCGAACTCACATTTCTGATGGCATTGTACACCATTTTTCTCGACAACATAAAAAAATTCTTGAATTTTTGCCGTTGATCGATCCCTGATTAAAAAAGGTTCTTTTTTGTCAAACCGACCAGTATTTTCCTCCCGGAAATTTAACAAAATTATCAGAGAAGAGGTTATTTATTAAATATTAACCAAAAAACTATTAACTTTTTCAACCAATCCCAAGCAATAACAAAACAGGCGTAAATGCGCTAAATCGATGTCCAATGCACTTTAGACGGATGTGAAGAAAAACTTAGCAAAAACAAATATGAAAGAATTATAATGAAAATTCTTTTGTGATTTGAAGAGAGCAATAGAATACTATTGTTAAGCCTCAAAACTTTTGGTGCAATTCGTATTATCTTTAAAGTTACTGTACTATTTTTCAGTACAATGTTAAGTGCGCTAAAGCTCTGACCATAGCTGTATAATTAGAGTAGAGTAAACTATTCAAATCATTGAACTTTTTTTTTATAAGAAACATACAACTCAAAAAAGTTGAATCTCTTAGTATTTTTGTATTTCTTGTAGAACTTATTTCTTAGATTTTTCAGATGTTTAAGCTCGTCTGAATACCAGGGAAGCTTATAAATTTTGCTCCTAAGAGTAGGGACAAATTGTTTGCCCACAGAAACCAAAGAGCTTTTAAAAATATTAAAGCAAGCTGCAACTTGAGAATTTTCAAAAGAGGACTCCCAGTCAATCTTACTTAGCTCTACATTTAAGGCATTGAAATCACAACAATTAAAATTAAAAGACGTTCTAGGTCGAGAAAGTGAAGTTTTGAAGAACTCTAAAAATTCAATTTCAATAAGCATCGGAATGTGATGCTGATTGGCAGGAGATATAAAAGTTGCAGCCTGCGACAACTCAAAGTTTAGGTCACTACTTATAAAAACTAAATCGAGAAAGCGATTTAAGCTATTTGGTAAACTATTAATTTGGGATAAGCCCGCACTTAAAAAGTTGTCTATAACATACAACTCGATAGCACTAGTAGTATTTACAGCAGTCAAATAGGTATCATTATCAAGATAACTCCAAGTTACACAGCTCAAATTGAAGTCACCAAAAACACATAGTTGACTGTCACCAATGTCCCGTTGAAGAGCAATAATGTTGTCTACATGCGATCTATAAACACATTCATCACTCAAAGGCGGAATGTAGGAGATGCAGATGTAGAGGAATCCAATAGACCCACATATCCGAACGCAAAGTTGGTCGAGCAAGGAATCACAATCATTCAAATCAAACAGCGAGGCACGCAAATTGCAACGAGCTGCAACCAGTACACCTCCTCCTCTACTGCAGCCAGTTTTAATGCAGTCTCTGTCCTTGCGAAAAACGTCATAGCAGCGTAAATCAAAATATTCCGCATCAAAAAAATTAGAATTTAGCCATGTTTCGGTTAAAACGAACACATCGTAATCCAAAAGTGAGCTAAGCATAGAGACACTGTCAGTCTTACCTCTGAGTCCAGAAGTGTTTTGATAATAAATTTTTATTTTAGAATTGCTATTGCTTCGGCCAATCAGGTCCGAGGTTGATTGTCTTCTTTGCGAAAAAAACGAAACGGGCTAATGGATACATTTGCCGGCCAGATCTCCGGCTTCATTAGTTTTTCGTACTCAGATTCAAGCACGCCCAATTTAAAGTTTACAAATCTAAGAGATTCAATTTGTCTCTCTTTCTTGATCAAAGTATGGCATATCAGGTGTTGCTTACCGATGTTTGCATATTTTTCAATATGCTCTATTATGTGCTCAGGTTTAACAGTAGGCTTGAAAGACGCCAAATGTAAATATTTAAACCGCGCAGCTACTAGCAGATTATCATTCTCACCAGTACCAACCAATGCATTTTGTCGCTGCTTCACTTTGTTTTTATTTTTATTTTTATTGTTATTTTTGTTTTTATTTTGAACAAACTCCCACTCATTATCTTTGGTCGACGGCTGCAAAACTGAGTTTGGCGAAGAGTCAATGATCGGAGATGCCTGTACTGATTTGTTGGTAAGTGACAGCAACCCTTCGTTGTTAAGAGCACGAGGTGCATTAGCATCGACAGCAATAGTTAATGACGAGGCAGAATTAGACGAAATTGAAGGCACAGCAGTAAGTGAAAAGTCACTAGCATTGTTGTTAGCTAACGTAGATGGCGAGTTCACAACTACAGCAGAGCTGATGGCAGAGTGTAAACAGCCAGAATTCAAAAGCTGCTGCTTTAGGTCTTTAACCTCCTTCACCAGATCAGCAACTAGAGAATGCAAATTGTTATTCACACAGTTATCACAATTGAACACTATGTTTTTATTGCACTTTATAATGTTAGAAATGTTGGCGTCAATGCCCTTGCATGCGTAATGACAAACCGCCTTACAAAGGGAGCAACTTAATGCATTGTCTTTTGCAATAGATTTGCCACATAAATCACAGCGCGTACGTAAAAGCGACATTGTGTAAACAGCGAAAATAGAGAAAAAATAAATACGGAGCTTAGAAAAAACACGTCCGTTCAGCTCAAGTGCTAATTTCAATTTTCCCGCATGATAGCTCAGATATCATCGGCGTACGCAATTACTTGGTAGCCTTCAGCTTCCATAAGACGTAGGAATTGATTTACAGTAACCAACCAAAGTAGCGGAGAGAGAACGCCTTCTTGTGGGGTACCACTGTTAACAGGTCTGTGAATCGAAATTCCACCTAACTCTGTTGCAATCCTTCTGCTAACAAGCAGTTTGCGGATAAACTCAACGAGGCAGGTGTCGACCCGCAGCTCCGTCAACGCCGAGGTAATAGCTTCCGGTAGAACGTTATTGAAGGCACCTGCTATATCGAGGAAAGCCACCAGTGTGTATTCCCTAATGTCAAGTGACTTTTTACCAGGGAATGCAAGGCAGTATCGGTAGATCTGCCCTTGCTATAGGCGTGTTGGGCCCGCGAAAGATGAGTTGCGTCTATCGATCTTCTGACATAGTCCTCCAAGAGTCTTTCCAGAGTCTTAAGAAGAAAAAAAGATAAGCTTATAGGCCTAAAATCATTAGGTTTAGAATGGGATGGTTTCCCGGATTTAGGGATAAAAACGACCTTAACCTCTCTCCATGATGCAGGTACGTAGTTGAGCCTGAGCCAGCTTACAAACATTGTTATCAGCCAAGGCTTAATAATCTCGGATGTTTGTTGTAGCTGGGCCGGGAATATTCCGTCCGGACCTGGCGACTTAAAGGGCTTGAGCCTGCATAAGGCCCAGTCCAGCTTTTTCTCATCGGTAATTTCCTGTATTAGCTGATCAGAGAGCGTTTCTCCACTGATCGTTGTAGTAGACATGTCTATGCATGTCGGAAAGTGTGTATCCAGAAGCAGGTTCATGGTATCCGTACTCGAATCGGTCCAATTCCCATCCGGCTTTTGCACGTAGCTCAGTGTTGCTGGCGATTTAGAGAGCACCCTCCTAAACCGCGACGCTGCGGATGTTGATTCGATATCACTGCAGAAATTCATCCAAGAGACCCGTTTGGCCTTGCGGATTTCTCTTTTGTAATTACTTAGCTTAGTTTTGTGAAGTGCCCAGGATGCTTCGCAGCCATCCTGTTTGGCTTTGTTAAAAGCTGCCCTACATTTCCTTCTGAGATTATCTAGAACGGACGACCACCACGGTGGTTTATGTGCTTCAGCTATCTTTCTAGGCGGGCACGCTTTATCTAAAGCGAGCTTGCATTGATCATTAAAGGAGCTGGCGAGATCATCTAGGTCTTCATCGTTTCTAGGTGTTACCAGCTTATTTGACAAGTTTTTGCAAATAAGCTTTTGGTAGTAACCCCAGTTTGTTTTCCTAATATTCTGTATATATTTCGGACTTGTGTGTGAATCTGCTAAGGAGAAACTAATGTACTTATGGTCTGAGAAGGAGTGCTCTTTTGAGACCCTCCACGATTCAACGAGGTCACTGTAGGAGTCAGTGACCAACGTAATGTCGAGGACTTCCTCGCGGTTTTTTGTTACGAAAGTGGGGTCGTTTCCCCTGTTACATATACTTAGATTAGTGCCTAGTAAGTAATTATAGAGTGACTCACCTCGCTCATTTGTGTCAGTGCTGCCCCATTGATTGTGATGGGCATTTGCGTCGCCGCCTAGCACGATAATGTCGTCACGCGGTTTGGTAGAACTCACGAGCTCTTGAAAGATCCTTGATGGTATTGGACCTTGGTGATCGTGGGCCAGATAGAAGGACGCAAACCTGCACCCCCTACCCAGCCCCTCGACGCTAATCGCTGTCAAGTCCCCGTCACTGAATTCGGGTAAAAGAAGAGCGTTAATACTTGCTTTGGCTAAAATACATGTACGAGGCTTACCTTTATCTATAGCGCTGTAGAGCTTGTATGTAGGGGTCCTCAAGCCACAGATCCTATCACCAGTGATCCATGGCTCTTGGACCAGAACAATGTCTACTGCGCCTTTTGAGAGCTGCAGTAGAAGTGCAGCCGCAGCTGCTTTGCTATGATGAAGGTTAATTTGGAGGACCCTCATCATGTTTTTTGCCACTCTCCTCCGTGAGCGTCGCGTCCGCATCGTCCTCGCTCAGAAGCTGACTCTCGGAGTAAAGACTCCTGAGAGTCGAGCTACCGTCCGAGCCAGACGAGGCGTAGCCGCTCCGTTTTCCTGACGCAACTGACCCATTGTCGTCCACGTCCATTTCGTTGTCGCTGGGTTAGGGGTACACATCAGCAAGAGATGCAGAACTGGCAACAGCTTCAGCATCGGCCTTGTAGACTTTGAGTACAGCCTTTCTGTACCCATACCGTACTGTGTAGTTGCCGGGCCAGAGCCTCGATACTTGCCTCGGTGTAGTTGGGTGGCGGTTTATCCCTTTTCACCTGGACTGCAACCTTGGCGAGCGCGGCCTCGATCCACTTCCACTGTTGTTTGGGGATCCTGCCGTCAACGTTGCTCTCGTCGATGATGCCAATGATCTTGCGATCCTTGGCTATGTCCGCGAAAGACCTTATCCAGCCTCCTTGTGTTTTGGCCCTTTTCGGTGCCGTAGGGGTAGTCTCCTCTACTGAGCGATTGCGCTTAGAGGACTACCCCTTGTTTGCGCCATAAAGCTCCACCCTTCGCCCAGGCCTCCGCAGAAACATCTTCCTCCCTTGTCGGTGAGGTCGCATTCCTGTAAAGGATCCGGGCTGCAGACCGCTTGTCTTGGTGGCTGGCCTTTGTGGGTTGCCTGGGCGCCAAGTCCTTGGCCCCAACGCTAGTACCTCCAGCACCCTTGGAGCCCCCAGCCAAGGACTCACCAGACGCTGTACGCTGACTGGCAAGCCCGCTGGTAGAGGCTACAGGGTTGGAGACACCTGCATTGCTGGCCTCCCGAGCACCACCTCTAGAAGAGGCACCGCTCACTGGACTGCTCGGACCGGTTTTGCACTCGGCCCTATTTTGTCTTGGCAGGTCCTTGGCCCCAACGCTAGTACCCCCAGCACCTTTGGAGCCCCCAGCCACGGGCTCACCAGATGCTGTACGCTGTCTGGCAAGACCGCTGGTAGAGGCTACAGGGTTGGAGATACCTGCTATGCTGGCCTCCCGATCGACACCTCTAGAAGAGGCGCCGCTCACTGGACTGCTCGGACCGGTTTTGCACTCGGCCCTATTTTGTCTAGCTGCCGCAGCAGCATTGCATCGCTGGGGTGTCCTGTCAGCTTTCTTGTTTTGGTTTGGGCCCGGTTTGGCCGTGACCGTCTTAGCGGAGCGAGCTCCTGTTGGCTTCTTTACCGGAGAGCCAGACTCCTTGTTTTTATTTTCTGTGTTGTAATTCTCGTCGCCGCTCGAATTAGCCGCCGAAGCGTTACCAGGTGTCACCACGAGGAGGCTCCACCCCCGCTTGGAGGAGGAGGGTGCATGCACCTACGAGTCGACGATTTGAGGTGGCGCTGGTATGTGCAAGGCGCAAACACCCCCATGAAAGACACTATTTTGTTAACAATCTCAAAATTTAGTAGGTTGTTGTTGTTGTTGTTAACAATGCATTGCCCTGTCTAGAGTGTATGATCATTCCGAAGATCTTCATCAAGCTCTTCTAAGGGGAGTCCAAAGAAACGTGCAGTTTCAACAGGGTTTGTCCAGAGGGACAGAGGGGTTAGAAGAGTAGGTTCAGATGAACAATTGAAGAGATGTAGAGTATCATGGGGGGTCCTACCAAATGCAGGGCATGTGTTTGAGATTGTATCATTAAGTCTGGATAAGTAAGAGTTTAACCTTACACTATATCCAGACCTAAGCTGTGCCAAGGTGACTCTTGTCTCCCTTGGTAAGGTGCGTTCTTCTTCAGCAATATCCGGTGGAAGACTGTTCAGAACGGGATTCACAGGTAGAGATCCGACAAAAGTGTCTACCGACTCGGTGTGGATGTCGGTTAGAGCCCGCTTATGATTCTGCAGATCAAACGGCAAGGTAATATGATGCCGGATCCCATCATAATGCTTACGGAGATGTTTCCTTATGTCTCTCAGGGGCGGATCTATGTCCATAAGATGACGGTTTGGATGTGCTGGCTTGTGGCAGTTCAGAAGGAATTGCCTGCTCAGCATTTCCGTATGCTCTTTTACATTGAGCAGTTTTGCCTCCTGATGGAGGTGAGACTCGGAAGACATGATGAGACATCCCGTAGCAGTTCTGATGGCAGTATTTTGGCAGACTTTTAACTTCGTCTAGTTGGTGTTATGTACATTAGGCGACCATATGGGTGCGGCATAGTCAAAGACTGGTCGGCCAATGGCCTTATATGTAGTCAGCAACGTTTCTTTGTCTTTTCCCCAAGTACTGCCGGCAAGTGACTTGAGGATCTTGTTGCGACCACGTACCTTTGAGACCATTGCAGACACATGACCAGCAGATGAGAAAGTATTATCCAGTGTCACCCCTAATAACTTTGGGTGGCTGACAGTTGGTAGCTTAGTGCCATCAACGAAAATGTCTAATTCATTTCTCACCTGGTGCGTCCATGTCGTGAAAAGCGTCGCCGTTGATTTAGTCGGAGATATCGTCAGATCTCGCTCAGTGAAAACCTGGAAAGGTCGCAGAGGTAACCGTTGATTTTCGCACAGAGTTCATCAGTATAGGGGCCCTTCCCCGTCGCCATTATTGTACAGTCGTCGGCATATGAAACGACGGTGACGCCCTCTGGTGGTGGGGGCATCTTCGATAGATAGAAGTTAAACAGTGTCGGGGATAGGACACCACCCTGTGGCACCCCCTGTCTAATACGTCTAGGTTTTGATGTTGCGTTTCTAAAGTTAACCGACGCCTGCCGTCCATTAAAATAATTAGCGGTCCATCTCTTTAACCCATCAGGTATCTGTGTTTCAAACAGATCTTGTATGAGAGTGGCATGGTTGACTGTGTCAAAAGCTTTCGACAGGTCAAGTGCCACTAACACAGTCCTATGAATTGGTTGGTTTTGATTTAGGCCGCTATTTATTTGCGTTGTAATGGCATTGAGTGCGGTGGTGGTGCTGTGCAGCTTACGGAAGCCATGTTGATGACTAGCCAGGTGCAGATTTTCAGTATAATACGGGAGCAAAATGGACTCTAGCGTCTTCACTAGCGGCGACAAAAGTGATATAGGGCGATATGAATCGCCTATGTTTGCCGGCTTTCTAGGTTTTAGTAATGGAACCACTCTCCTTCTTCACCCTGTCACCGAAAGTAATATCTACTTTATCCTTGTGTTGCGTTGGATTAGATAGAGCTTTGACCGTAGTCCATAATTTGCCAACACCATCAGAGAGGTTGCATTGCTCTAGGTGTTGTTTCCATTTGGCCAGTTTATGTTTATCGACCAACCTACGAATTTCCGCGTTGAGATCCCTTATACGGGGGTCTGCGGGATTGAGACTTCGCACTTCATCTCTTTCTCTAGCCATGGCCGCTGCCTCCGCGGGGAAATTTGGTCTTATTTGGGATATTCGAACCGCAGGAATGAAGCGTTTAGAGGCCGAGTCAATGATGTTGCGGAAGTCTCGTTGGCCTTTGCGTACGTCCGTAGGAATGGATAGAGCAGCCAAGGATTCGTCCGTATATGTCTGAAAACTGTTAATATATGTACCATGCTCAGGTGTAATAAAGTCCGTCGGTCGTTCGATGGTAATGACTATTGGGAGATGGTCACACGCCAACGTGAGTATGGGTCGCCAATTGGTCTTGTTCAATAGTCCTGCACTTACGATAGAAATATCTGGCGTACTATACCAGTTACCCGATACTCTCGTTGGGGCGTCTCCGTTCAATGTACAGAAAGCCGTATCATCTATTTGTTCTGCAAGTACATGCCCCCTATTTTCTGCTGGCAGGTTTGAGTGCCACATGTCGTGGTGCGCATTGAAGTCGCCCAGGATGACGCGGTTATCTCCTCGTAGTAGCAAGCTAATGTCGGGAGATAGCCGGTGGGGCAACTTGAGACAGGGGGTATGTAGATGTTAATGATTTGCAGATCGACATCTCCTGTACGGATGGTAATACCTTGGCTTTCTAAGATATCATCCGTTCCTTCGATGTCGGTATCAAATAGATGATACTGTACAGAGTTGTGCGTTATGAACGCTAGACCACCTCCCAGACCTCCTGTTACTCTATGACGGTCTTTCCGGTGGATGTTATATCCGCCATAGGTAATGAGGTCCGACCTAGGACTGAGCTTGGTTTCTTGGACTGCGGCAAGTTTTATGTCATATTGCGTCATCAAATTAGTTATCTCTGCGATCTTACCAGTTAATCCGTTACAGTTGTGCTATAAGATTTGGAAGTGCGCCGGTGGGGTCGATGTCGAGTTAACCATAGGCGTGAGAGACGGATGTGTTCGCCCAGGTGTTGGTAGGCTAAGACCAAGGCTGTGCCTCAGCCTAGTTAGCTGTGGACCTGGTGTAACCGGGTTGGCTGGCGTCGTAGGTTGAGGTGTGTTACAGCATGGTGCGATGAACGCATCCGTCCAGAGGTTCCTGTTAGCGAGCCCAGAGCATAGATGTAGGTGGCATTGGCCTAAGCAATTATTGCATTTGACCGATGACGCGAACGTATATAATCTTTGCCGACAAACAGTACACGTAGAGACAGGTGCGAGAAGATGTTGATCCTGACTCACGTGAGAATTTAAACGGGAGGGGGGTGTGATGTAGAAACAGAGAGATACTGGTGCTCGGAGTTGCTCATGTCTAAACTGCTCCGGTGGGAGCGAGAGTGTTGAGGTGCTGCGCGTGATGTTGACGCCATAAGGCACGAGCAACAGTCTGGAGTTTGTGTGGCGGGTATAACAGAAGTGCTGCTAGTCGTTAAGACATTATTATTATTATTATTAGTATTGCTACTAGAAAGTGGCGGTAGGGGTGCGCTTGAACGGCCCTTACCGCGGGACGCCCGAGGGCGCAAACAACAAGGGGCCACAAGAGTACTAAAGAAAGTACGGGGTCTGTGGATGTTAAGGTTAAGCCCTGAACATCCAGATTTATGGAGCCATCTCTTACACGAGAAGCATTGCACAGAATGCGACCGTTTAATATATATCTTTTTGCAACAGACACTGCATATCCATTATTTTGGTCCGGGGTTCGGCTCAACACCCGCCCGTAACAATAGAATATCTTGCAGCAGGGGCAAGGGGGGAGGATGATAGTTTCGGAATGGGACAAAACATACTAAACAGGGTTACATTGAAAGTGACAGTCCTTGGCCGAGGTAAACCCCCGGGTGGTTCCACTGCGCAGAGATCCATGGCGATGTCCTGGGTTTTCTGCTCTGAGAAGTGACTGTACATAGGGAACCTTAGTAGGTCGAACCTTTTATGTTTTAAGTGCGCACATATTTGTATACTACTAATATCACCATTCTTATTATAATTTATATTATATATTATTATTTAGGTGCAAACTGCAGTACTTGGGATTGTCACGGTGCCTGAAATGTTATTCGTATGACCATGGCAGTGAGGCATGTAAGAGTGGAAAAATATGCGTTAAATGTGGCGGAGACCATCTGGCAAAGGACTGCAACTCAGAAGTTTTGCAATGTATGAATTGTATAAATACAAACAAAAAGTTAAATTTAAAGTTAGATTATAACCATAGTATTCTCAGCAGTGAGTGTCCTGTATACAAAAGAAAAATAAATATTAAGAGAAGGGTAAAAAGGTACGAAAGTATATAGCAACCGAAGCAAAAAGGCACTGAATTTGATAAGCGTTTAATAGTTCTAAATGTGTATTATAACTTTTTGAAAGCCGGCCAATCATTGCAATTATTGTTGAATCACATGTAACAGATGTTGACGCGGATGCACTGGAAGGACAGTAATGTATGTAATCCGTTTGCTCATTTCTGCATTCTCGGTGACTTTAATCTCTGTGATATTGTTTGGTTAGATTTTCAAAATAATGGGTTTTTAACGCCTACAAATGTTACGCGGTCTTACGAAATTAATGTTATTGATAGTTTTTTAAGTTGTAATCTTTTACAAATTAATAGCAAATTTAATGCGCTTTCCAGGTTACTTGATCTTGTGTTTGTTGATGAAAATTTAATAGTTGGTCTCTCCGAGAGTACCCTTCCCTTATGTTCTTGTGACAAACATCATGTTCCGCTTGATATTTATTTGCAAAACTTTGACGCTATCCCTGCTTTATCGCCTCTAAGGAATTCCTCTTTCAACTTTCGGTCTACTAACCTCGGCCAGCTTAATGACATGCTATTTGAATTAAACTGGGAACATATTTTTTCGTCGGATAATGTCGGTGTTTGTTTTGAAACCTTTTTATCAAAGTTGACTGAGTTTTTTTATTGCACTGTTCCTCCTTCTGAGGCCAGATTGCATAAGCTACCGTGGTATAACAAAACCCTTAAGAAGTTAAAAAATAAGCGTAACAAATGCAATAAATTATGCAAGTTAAATCCCTCTAACTCTATCCTCCGAGATAATTACCTACAGAGTGTGAAGCAATTTAATATTCTTGATAAGTTCCTATATAATCGATATCTTCGTAGGCTAGAGAGTGAGCTTAAAGATAACCCTAAGGCTTTCTGGAACTTTATCCGTTCTAAACGTGGCTCTTCCAACATACCGGTTTGCATGAAGTGGAATGACGTCTCTTCCAACTCTCTAGTAGATACGGTCGAACTCTTCGCAGATTTCTTCAAGTCTAATTTTGAACCGGACTTAAGTGCTCAGAGCTGCAACTATGTGCACCCATGTCCTTTCGAGTGCCTTGATTTTGGATCCCTCACTATCACTGTGGAAGACGTTAGCAATGCTATGAACACATTGAAGCCTTCGCTAAAATGTGACAGTGATGGTCTCTGCGCTTTTGTACTGAAGCATTGTAGTCTGTCTCTATCTTTCCCTCTATGTCATATCTTTAACTTATCCCTGTCTTCGGGAACATTTATTGACAGGTGGAAGAAATCATCCGTCACTCCAATCTTCAAGTCGGGGAATAAAAATGATGTCGCTAATTATAGGCCTATCGCTAAGCTTACAACCTGTTCTAAGCTTTTTGAAAAAATTATTAAAGAAAAACTGTCCTTTGTGATCAAGAGTATTGTTGAGCCGCACCAGCATGGGTTTGTTTCTGGGCGCTCTACTGTTACTAACCTGGCTTATTTCTCTGATTTCTGTATTTCTGCTTTCAAGGATGGGTCGCAAGTGGATACCATTTATACTGATTTCTCGAAGGCTTTTGATAAAGTCTCTCATCAGATCTTATTATTTAAACTTGAGTATATTGGCTTCCATTCTGCCTTTTTAAGCTGGTTGAAATCGTATCTATCGAACAGGACTATGTGTGTTGAAATAGAAGGCTGTCTTTCTCAACCTTTTGTTGCAACATCGGGAGTCCCTCAGGGTAGTATTCTTGGCCCACTTTTGTTCGTTCTTTTTATTAATGATATCGGGTCATGTTTTAAATCCTCTGGCTTTTTACTCTACGCTGATGATCTAAAAATTTTTCGTAGGATTAATTCTCCATCTGATGTTTTCCTTCTGCAGCATGACCTAAATAATCTTGTCGATTGGTGTTTTGCAAACAAGCTCTTCCTAAATGTTAAAAAATGTTTCCATTTGTCTTTCACCAAGTCCTCTAATTCTCTCCCCTCGTTCTATGACATCGCGGGTCGTCAGTTGGCCTCGGTCTCTGAAATTGTTGATTTAAGTGTCGTTTTTGATACAAGCTTTTCCTTTGTCAATCATATATCTTATGTGCTTCCGAAGGCTTACTCCAACCTCGCTTTCCTTCGTAGATATGCCAAAGACTTCAGTGACCCCTATACAAGGAAAGCATTGTACATATCTCTAGTGCGTTCAAAACTAGAATATGCCTCCATTATCTGGAACCCTATCTATACCAGCCATTCTGCAAGAATCGAAAGGGTTCAACGTAAATTTATACGCTTTGCCCTAAGCTCGCTAAATTTCGATGACCCGCTCCCTTCATATTCCTCCCGCTGTTTGCTTATTAATCTGCAATCCCTTGACTGTAGAAGAAGAGTTCACTTGCTCATGTTTGTCTACGACATCATTGTTGGGTCTTTAGATTGTCCAGGCCTCCTTGAGAAGGTGACATTTAATGTTCCTAACAGGTGCCTTCGCTCGTTCTTACCTTTTTATTTGATTGCTCCCAGAGCTAATTACTACCATTTTAATCCAATCTTTCGTGCCCTTACTGAATATAATAAGCTCTCGAAGAGTCTAACTTTTGACTTTTCCTTGCCACGTGTAACTTTTAAGTCTGCCATTGAACTAAGTTTATGATACATTTGTATATTTATTTTTTAATATTTGTAATATTTTTATACTTTTAAATTTTTAATTTTAACTTTTCTTTGTATATAGTCTGTAAGATGAATAATCATAGACTGAATAAATGAAATATGTGAAATATGTGAAATATGTAAATGAAGATTTTTCGTATGAGGTATTAAAAACCCAAAGCAATCGAAAAAAATGGTGGATTTTGGCCATTTAGTTATTTGCAGGTGTTAGTAAAAGTGAATTTATTGATGAGTTTTCTGTGGGCATGGAAGAGTTGTTAGATGGTAGTCAAAAATATTGTATTATAGGAGGAGACCAGGAGGTTGAAGTCTTGTGTTGCGGGAATAGGTATGGAACAAATTGTATCAAATGCTATTAGGGTGACCAGAGAAAGTGAAACTAACTCACTGGGTCATAACTGATAATAGGCCTATAGGATGTAAATTATTGCAAACGCCAAAGATTTCGGATCATTATATACTTGATATTGGTATTGCAGGCCTACTGAACTGTTCTATAGCAAAACAAACGCAGTTTCTTAAGAAAAGGAAAATAGATTACCAGGTGGTGTCTATGGTACACCAAAATAAGTTGAGAGATGTAGAGTGCCCAAGCAGGGATTGTGGAACTAAATACCAAATGTTAAAGCAAATAATAACTGAAAGTATAGAGCAAAGAACGAGAACAAATATGTGGGTTAAAAGTGTACCGTGTCAATGGTACTCAGCAGAAGTGAAGAAGTGCATGGTTGACAGGGATGTAGCATATAACAGGCATTCTGAAGCTGGGATCAATATAAGCAGAATAGGAATAAGTATGTTAATATTTGGAAAAATGCAAAGAAAAAAATATCACGAAGAAAGCTTTGATAAACTTAAGAAAGATCCCAAAACCTTTGGAATCATCTTAAAACTTTGTATAAAGCTGATTCTAAACCAGCGATGCTCAAACGAACACCACCAAACTGTGCGATTGTGTTGAAGTATGAGAGAGCTTCTTACTACACCCAAAAAAAATTCCAAATACCCACTTAAAAAAAATTTTGTATAAAAAAATTACCCAGTCGGGAATTTGGCTAACCACAAATGCATTTTAAGTTGACTACATCGCACCCAGTACTGTTTGAAAAGCTAATTACTTTGTATGGAGGTAGTCAGTCGTCCCTATCCCTGCATGACTTTAAGCTAACTAAAAGTCGACTTTTTAAAGGCAGATTAAAGTTAACTATGAATAAATCGTTTTTTATTCCCTTCTTTGGGATGGCTTTTATTTGGCTACTTCGACAGAGCTTAAAGCCGACTACTTTGCGTTAACTTATAGTAGAACCTCTTTTGCCAGATTTTATTGCCACTAAAAACAGTCCTTAAAGTACGCACGCATATCTAGTATACTTTCTCACATTTATTTAAAACAATTTCTTATGTATTACATATATAAAATGTTGTACAAATATACATATGTGGGACTGTTTAATTTAAAAAACAAAGATAATCTAATTGAACTATTTTTGAATAAGGGCACCCATATGTATAACAAAATGGCTAGTTTATATAAAGCCTGATTTACACGGGTCGATTTTAGTCGTTCCACCGTGTAAATAGCAATTCGATCCATCGACAACCTGTAGTTAATGGTTGATAGTAAATTTATCATTTATACGGTGCTATTTACAAGGTGTAACGACAAAAATCGACCAGGAAATCGACCCGTGTAAATTAATCTTAAAATATAAAAATTAAATTTAAGTTTTATTTTCAACATAACGGTTTTTGGACAACATCCATTGCGTGGTTAACTTGACGGTGTTTTTAACTTAAATATTCAGACCTCAGCTATCTTGAAAGTGCTTAGAAAAGTTTCTGGATCTTCTGTGGATACTGAATATCTGCCTCTGTTAAATAAAAGTTACTATTAACATAATTATAATTTCAACTTTGGGTCACTTTTAAATTACCTTTATTCTTTATTTATACTCATTTTGCCTTATAAAAATAGTTGATATTCACCAATAAATCTGTTAAATCTTCCAGAAAATTTGTTTTTATGAAAATTTTCTGAAAGATAAAGCAATAAGAATTTCTCAAAATCAACAAACAAAAGAAAGCAACATGGAAGCAAAGTATAAAGTGATTGTTTTCTGCATTATTTTAGGCTGTCTAATAGTTAGTCTAGGAAAATGTATAAAAGGTGATACATTTTATTATTGAATGAATTACTTCTGCATGAGTTTATGCTTAGCTGAAAGTCAGCCTAAAAATATTAGACAAAAACCAAAAATTGTATTTCAAACTGGTTGATTTCTGCATGACTTTGGAGTCAACTAAAAATCAATTGATTGCTTTCTGCATGACTTTGGGGTTAGCTAGAAGTCACGTTTCTAACCTTAATTTAAACAAAGTCAAAGAAATTTTTCTCAACTGTTTGATTTCTGCATGACTTTAGGGTTAGTTAAAAGCCATGCTGTATAGTATAGTAGTAGTTTAAAGTTATTTTTTTGTAAGGCTAGCTACAAAAGTGCCGACTGGGTAGCTACAAAAGTGCCGACTGGGTAAATAAAATTTAAAAGGGTATTAGTAAAGTAAGGCAACAAAATGCATTTTTTGAATACAAATTTATAAGTAAAAAAAAAAATATGAAAAAAATGTAGAGAACAACTAGAAAAAAAAAATTACAAAAAATCAGGCAATTTTATTAACGGCTTAAGCTGAGTATCTTATAGTATAATACAGCTAGCTACAAAACTGCGTACTCGAGAAGTCTAAAAACTCCATGCCAGAAGTTTCAAGTTTTGCCGAAAACAAGCTTTTTAACTTTAATTTATTTCTGTTGCAGATTTGTCCATTTTTGAAATTAAAATTATTAAAAACACGTAAATAAATAAATATTTTAAGAATAATAATGCGTAGCAGTCAACAGTCGTTGATTAAGTGGGGTGTAAAAGTAGGTCGCCTCCCAGTTGATGCACCCTGGGTAACGCTAAATGACCTACATAGCCTTCACGGCTAGTTTCTTGTATTGCCGGTTCTACGAGAACGGTACCAGTACTTGTGCTGTACCCATCGTGCCGAAACGACCCGGGCCGTTTTCTTATATCGACCCGGCCAAGAGCAATACACTCGGGGTGACCCTGTCTGACATTTAGGCAGGGCTACACCTCGCTACAACAACAACAACAAGTTATTCGCAAACGCACTTTAATTTCCCACAATGTATAGAGAGCGCTTGACTTGTACGTGTGAGCAAATCTATGAGAGAGAAATAAAGTCGGCCGCCCGCGGGCTAGGTAATGATCGTCACTGGTCTAAACAAATTACATAATAGTTTTATAATTTACAATGAACAGGTGTTTGATTCAGATGAAATAACTAATGGGTTAAATCAGTTTTTTGTCTATAGTGTAGAGGAAATAGTTGATAGCATATCCAGTGAAAATCTACTTGAATTAGAAATAAAAGCCGACAATGTTTCATTAAGTGACTTCCCATAAGTAGATAAAGAAGCTGTTGCAAAAAATAATAAAAAATTTAAAAAATACGAAAGGTCCCGATGGCATCAGTTGTGAAGCGATTAAAACCTTGTGGGAAGTGGTGGGTGATGAAGTGACTAGTATTGTTCAGCAGTCACTTGCACAAAAGAATATGCCAAAAAACTTCAGTAGTTGTGCCAATCGCCAAAATCAAAGGGAGTGTGAATTGTAATGACCTCAGGCTAATTAATACCCTTCCTGTGATAGAAAAGGTGATTGAAACGTGGTGCTTAAGAGAGAAACACAGTACGGACTCGGCTTTACAACTTGTTATTGAAAACTGGGTTAGAGCAACGGATAGAGGTGAAGGCGTTTTTGCAGTTTTTCTGGATTACAAAAGAGTTTTTGAAACAATTAATAGAAATTTGTATAACATCACTGGATTTGTTTATGAGTGGATAGAAGACTACCTAAGTAAATTAGGACCGTTGTTGCTTATACTATATACATAAAACACACCAAGTCGTGGTGGTTCGATGCCCGGCAAAAGTAACATCAAAAATTATTTCGAAAAAGAATTTTTCTAAACGGGGTCGCCCCTCGGCAGTAGTTTGGCAAACTCTCCGGGTGTATTTCTGCCATGAGAAGCTTCTCAGCAAAAAATGCATTTGCTTTGCAAGTGCCGTTCGGAGTCGGCAAAAAAACTGTAGGTCCCGCCAACTTGTAGGAAAACTCAAAAAGCAACACACCACAAGTTGGAAAGAGAAGCTCGGCTAAAAATCTCGTTAGAGGTTATGATAACCTGTTGGTATATCGCCGCCATTAGTTTTTTTTATATAAACGATTTACCAAAAGTATTGCGTCATATCGAAGTTCATATGTTTGCAGATGATACATAGATTTATTTAAGTGGAAAAAATGAACAAGAGTTGTGTAGAAAGGTTAATGAAGATTTATCTACCGTGTGCGATTGGGTTTGCATGAATCAATTGTGCGTTAATGTTCAGAAAACAAAATGTATGGCATTGGAAAAGCGGAGGTTTAGAGAGGATATCGAAATGGGATCAGTTATGCTTATGGGATCACTTTTGGAATGGGTTCCGCGTTAGTATCAGGGGATGATTCTAGATAGCAACTTGAGTTTTAAAGACCGCGTTGAATAATAAATTCTGAAATGGTAAAGAAAGTTAATTTGTTGTATAGATTCAGAAAAATTATTCCCAAAGCAGGCTTTTTAAAATGTTTTTGGTGCCTCATAACTATAAAGTATTGTTCTACAGTACTCTCAATGACAAGTAAAAATGATATATCGTTACACTAATATAGAAAGGCCCTAACCTATTTTTTATTTTAGATCGAGTTGCTGATGGATTTTTAATAATAACTTCTAAATGAAGCATAACTAAACCCCTAGTATTATACTATATTGTAGTGAAATATTACAGGCATTGATATTTGTGTTTTCGAACAAGCCCTCCTTGCTATGGTTTACTTTACATTCAGTTTTTTCGAGTAAGTTTTCGATTCAACAAAATATGAGTTAGGGTCTTTCTATATTAGGGTAACGATATTCAAAAGGGATGAGAGCAGTATTGAACAAAAAGCCTAGTGAAAATGTTATCGGTATGTTTAGTGAGTTAGGCTATTTATCCGTAGGAAATGAAGTGTGAAGGGATGTCTTAACTTTTATTTACATAGTGGAAAATGGTTTGCTTCCAGAGTATTTGGAATCGTTAGTAAGATGTGCATCAGTATATAACTAGACAAGATAAACAGTTTCATCTGGAACCTGGGCCTGGATTCTCTAACTGTGAGTTTTGAAATGTACACTTTTTTCCCATACATTTTAAATGGTGAAAAAGTGAAAATTTCGAAACTCTCTATTAGAGAATCCAGGGGTGGCTTTCTGTAATTCGATATCGAGCAAAAACGAGCATCGAATTATCGTTCTTGCTTTCCCTAACAAAAAATGTCGTTGTATTTTATCGAATGCTCGATAGAAACTGTTCGACACAACTTTTGCTCTCGTTTTGCTTTTTCTCAACCGTCAATCGCAACAAAATGTAAGTAAAAAATGCTATTTTAAAATTTAAAATTTTTGTATTAATGCATTTTACATGTATATTTAGGAGTCAACAAACTAATTCTACTCAACATAAACTTATGCTCAAATTCATGGAAAAACACGATGCGTTGCTAAAAATAGCTTGCAAAATGTTTCGAATGGCCGCGCATATAGCTTTAATCATCATTTTATGATCACAGATCTATGAACATTGAAGAAGGTCCAATGCGATAATTAAACAACAAGTTCCAATGAAATGGGTTTTTTTTCAGAAAAACCTTACTTACAATCATTGCATTGATGCTATGCCTTCCTTTTCTATTGAAATAAATATGCTCGTTTTCAATAGGTTTTAATAGCTGTAAATGAGTTCCATCGACAGCGCCAACAACTGCAATGTATTAAAATGAGAAAGTTTCATAAAATTTTTATATTTATAGCCTTATTTCACCTCCAGGAAAATTATATTTTTCACTGAACCATTCTTTACACTCCTGGAAGTCTTTTTCAAACACTAGCCATTGCCGACAGAGGTGTTCTTCCAGGGATGACAAAGTGTGTCGAAAGATCTTCGAAAGTGTGCTATGTCCCATTGGTGCTGTGTGTGCGCCACCCGTTTGCCATTGGTAACCGCCCCTGCTAAATCTCTAAAGTTATGTCCGTCAAGTTAGCACTACAACTTTGAAAAAATTAATATTACTATATGGGATTAATTCCCGCTTTTTAACCGTAAACACACCGTGAAATCCAAAAAATTACCGTTTTTCATTTTTTAAAAATAACCCCTAGTAATGCTAACTTGACCGTCAAGTTAGCACTACCACCCTCGAAAACAATTTAATTCGATTCTAAAATTAAAATCAATTGTGCAGATAATTCCCGTTTAATAACCGTAATTAAGTAGTGCTACCCTCGTGAAGGGTGGATACCTTGCCGCGGTACGAGGGCTTAAGTCGATAGCCACAGGGCTACGCTGCCCTTGTGATCATAGCTCCGTACGGCACTTCATCACGAGAGCAGCCTAGCCTCTCTGGCGCGACGACAAAGATCTTCCCCCTCCCAATCCAGGGTGTTATGCGAAACCGTGCCCATTGGACGTTTGCAGCCGGGAGGCAAATCGTGGCTGTATTTGAACGGAGCCTCTCTGATACCGGGTCGCCTCAGAGAGTAAGCATGGCCTTACCGCGGTACGGGGCTCTGCCGCGGCGGACGACACGTTTTCCCCTACTCTTCCCTTGACCCTAAGCTGGCCGTGTCCGGCGATGGGTCGTACGAACAAGATGAACTCAAATTATCCAAATAAAAACGATAAACCTAAAAAACAAACAACGCCGAATTTCACTCCTCAGCAAAGGAGAGCTATGGAGGAACAGGCGAGAAAGCTACAACAACGCCGGAGGACAACCTCCGTTCCACAATCAAGGGTGGGATCGACAGCGATGGCAACTACGAGTCGGTCAACCAACCCTCTATCGACTAAGATTGACTTGATGGGAGCTAGCACCAGTGCGGTTGCCAACGCAACTAAGCGGACAACGGCAGATGCTAAACTCCCATCAACCGCTGATATGAAAACCAGTATCTTTACGTCTGTGGCAGCGGTCTCACGACCTGGCCTCGGAGTTTCGAAGGAGAAGGAAGCTGCAACTGAGATTTCGGCAAGGAGAGCGACCGCGATGGCAACTACGGGTCCGCACTCCCAGGAGACATCTCCCCGCCGCTTCACATACCACGAGAAAAGATTGGCTGCAAAGATCCTGAAGAGGTATGAAGGGGTACCGCAGGAATCGCTGTCGCCGAATTCCAGTAAATCGGTAGAGCTAGCGAAAGCTGTGATACCGGAGTTCCAAAATTCTTACATGCCAAAGAGGTTAAAAGTTAACCCTTTCAAGCGCCAGAGATCGGACCTGGAGTTGAATCCCCCTCCCAAGCGGCATCAGAATACCCCTGGAGCGGGCAAACTAAGCTTTGCTGAGGTAACCAAGGACAGGATCCTTATAGGCGTCCTTGACCGAGGCAATGACCGCCTGGCCATCCCTAAGGACCGGTGGCGTTACGTGCGAAATGAACTCGGCAACATTCTTCTCAATGTTGCTCCAGAGTTTCCGGGTAGTTCGGCGCGAGTAACGGATGCGGGTTGGCACCAGGGTCAGATTAAATTGCTCGCATGCGAGGATGCAAAAACCGTAGCACTGTACAAGGCAGCAGCTGCTAAGCTGGGTGAAGTCTACAAGGGCGCAAAGATAGAGGTCGTCGACTGGAAGGACATTCCAGCTCGTCCAAGGGCAAGGGCGTGGATTCCGGCCATCCCTGACGAACCCGAGAGAATTCTCGGGATGCTACGGCTAATGAATCCGTCCCTGCCAACGCATGACTGGAGTGTCAATCTGGTCGGGGATGCGGTAGGGCCCGACAGACAGGTGGTGTTCACCATGAATAAAGAGTCAATCGAGCCCCTCAAAAGGTGCAATGGCCTAGTACACTACAGCGTAGGCCAGATCGTTATCCACGTATATCGTGGTGATGCTCATCGCGCTGCCTTCTCGGCTGCTCCGGGGGAACCGGAAAACGAATTACCAGAAGAGGAAGCGGAGGATTCCGATGCGGAAAGCATGTTATCCGCCACGTCCCTTGGCGATAGTGCTGTGAACAACTCGGAGATGGAGGACAGCCTACAGGACGAGGAAGCCCTCGACGTCACGGTGGTAGCAGCCAACGCTGAGCGATTAACATCTAACGCTACAGACAGCAAGACTCCTGCAACGCCATATCGGGCAGTTAATCGGAACAACTCGTCGTTGATAGGCAACCTCCGGGATGGGGCAAACCTCGACGATATGGGGACGGCAGGGAAGTCTGTGCGCTCTCATGTTGGTGGTGCTTCAGATTAATCTGCACAAATCTAAAGTAGCTTCGGCTGCTTTAAGTAGTCGTCTTTCTAAAGGCGACGTGGATGTGGTCCTCATCCAAGAACCCTGGGTCAATAGCTCGAGAATCTGCGGATTGGGGACTAAGGGCTTCAAGCTCATTCGAGCCAGCGAGGAGAGCAAAGTCAGAACGTGTATTTTGGTCAAGTCTGAGTTGAACTCCTTTCTCCTACCTAACTACACCAATGGTGATATTACCGCTATCAGTCTAACGGTCGACAGCACCCGCCTGACGGTGGCGTCGGTCTATATGCCCTACGACGCCGAAGAACCCCCACCACAAATGGAGGTGAAAGACCTGGTGTCAAATTTCTGCACGGGTAATCTTATCATTGGAGCGGACGCTAATGCTCACCATGTCCAATGGGGGAGCTCCGACATCAATGCCAGGGGCGAGTCTCTGTTTGATTACCTCTTAACAACCAACCTGGTGATTTGCAACGTGGGTAATGAGCCTACTTTTATCACTAAGACCCGCAGGGAGGTCATAGACCTCACTCTCTGTAGTGAAGGCGCTTATGAGTGGGTCAGAAAATGGCGGGTTCTGGAAGAACATTCTTTCTCCGACCACCGTTACATAGAAATGGTTTTAGACTTTATTGTAGAACAACCAATCATGAAGCGCAATCCACGTAACACCGATTGGCAGTTACACAATGAAATATTAGACAGAGACCTCCCAGTACTGCCCTCACAAGCCCCCTCATCAGTAGAGGAGCTGGAGGATCTTGTTACTACATTTACATCGGCGCTCTCAAATGCTCTAGGACAGGCTTGTCCAGTGCCAAAACCACGCGGTAAACACAGGCCACATTGGTGGTCCTACGATTTGGACTCGCTCCGAATATCATGCCGGAAACAATTTAACAAGGCCAAGAGCTTCGGCTCTGAGCCTCATTGGCACGAATATAAAGCTAAACTAAGGGCCTACAAAAAAGCTCTGAGACAGGCGAAGAGAACCTCGTGGAGAAATTTCTGCACTGGCGTCGAAAAGGTCGACGACACAGCGAGACTTAGACGAGTCCTCTCGAAAAGTCAAACAACCATCAGCTATTTGCGAAAGCCTGACGGATCCTGGACCAGCACGGAAGAGGAAACCCTTGAGCTGCTCTTGAATACACATTTTCCGGGGAATCTGCATGATGCACCACTAGCACCTGCAACAAACCTGGCAGTAAATATACCCATCACTGAGGAAAGAGTAAGGTGGGCAGTTAAGAGCTTTGAACCGTATAAGGCTGCCGGGCCGGACGGGATTATCCCCGCGCAGCTTATAAACACGTTGGAGACATCAGCTAAATGGCTGGTATTTCTCTTCACAGCCTGCCTGGCTCTCAACCACATTCCGGGCTCCTGGAGAAGCGCCACGGTAGTGTTTATCCCTAAGGCGGGGAAGGCATCCCACTACGAGCCAAAAGACTACAGACCGATCAGTCTCTCGTCCTTTGTACTAAAAACCTTTGAGAGGATATTAAGTGACTACCTCTTAACGACTATTGATAGCAACCTTATCTCTAGCTATCAGCATGCATACACCAAGGGTAAATCAACAGAAACCGCTCTGCACAGCCTAGTGTCTGTCATTGAGAAATCGCTGTGTGAAAAGGACTACTGTCTCGTGGCCCTCCTAGACATTGAGGGGGCTTTCAACAATATAAGCCCGGAGGCTATCAACTCCGCTCTAACTAATCTGGGCGTAGATAGACCTCTAACTGGTTTAATCGACCAACTTTTAATGGGAAGGAAAATAGCTTCTTCACTTGGTACGGTTGAGTTATCACGCTATGTCACAAGGGGAACACCCCAGGGTGGTGTTCTTTCCCCGCTTTTATGGAACCTCACAGTCAACTCGTTGCTACGTGACACAAGCTGGGGGGGCGGGAAGATAGTGGCATACGCAGACGATTTAGCTATTGCATTCAGAGGCAAGTTCCCACAAACTCTGTGTGACCTGATGCAAGTAGCACTGCGAGAAGTTTCGACGTGGTCCTCTCGCTGCGGACTTAGTATCAACCCAGGGAAGGTGGAACTTGTCCTCTTCACCAACCGGTACAAAATACCGCCACTAAGCCTACCAGAACTAGATGGCACGCGCCTGGGCTTGTCGGATAAGGCCAAGTTTCTAGGCATAGTTCTGGACAGGAAATTGAATTGGAAGGAGAATGTTCTTCAGCGCCAGAAGAAAGCTTGCATCGCTCTTTACACCTGCAAAAGAGCCATTGGCAAAAAATGGGGGCTCAGCCCTAGAGTATGCAGTTGGATCTACACGGCCATCATTCGCCCAATCATGCTTTATGGAGTCGTCGTATGGTGGCCTGCGCTGAGCAAGGCAACATACCTGAATCTGTTGCGGAAAGTCCATAGATCCAATATGATCTGTATAAGCGGTGCGCTAAGGACAACGCCCAACGAAGCCCTCCAGGTCATTCTGGGCATTTTGCCACTTGATCTGGAAGGGTTTCGGTCAGCGGCGGCATCAGCTCTGCGCCTAAGAGAAACCTCCAGTTGGGCTGCGGGTACTATTGGACACTCCAGTATTCTGGAATCTTACAGCTTTCTCCCTCTAAGCACAGATCGTTGTGCGACTACTACAGTCGGGGATAGCTGTTTCAAAATAAACATTCCCAGCAGAGAAGACTGGGAGAGGACGGATTGGTGTCCCGGAACAAATGGTGGCACTTCCATATACACCGACGGCTCGAAGTTGGACGGCAGAGTTGGAGGAGGCGTTTATTCAAGGGATTTGGACCTTGAGCTCTCCTTCAGACTACCTGATCATTGTAGCGTCTTCCAGGCGGAAGTCTCGGCAATCCTGGACGCCGCGGCCTGGTTAAGCAAACGTGTTATCGGAGAAGATATCGCTATTTTCAGCGATAGCCAAGCGGCCATCAAATCCCTTGGCTCATACACGTTCAACTCTGAACTGACGCTCAGCTGTCGTCGATCTCTTCAGGAGATGGCCCAACAGAACCGCGTAAGCCTCATATGGGTCCCGGGACATAGGGACATTGAGGGAAACTGTAAGGCAGACGAGCTTGCCAGGCAGGGCACGACCAAGCAGGTTCTTCAGGATAAAGAGCGCTTAGGTATGCCGTTTGCCACATGCAAACTAATGCTGAAGGAGCACACACTCCGTCAAGCCAACGAAAGATGGCTGCAATCCACAGGGTGTCGCATATCGAAACAAACCTGGCCAAAATGGGATCTTAAAAGGTCTAGACGCATTTATGCCCTAACTAGGAGGGAAATCTGCATATTGATAGGGGTATTAACCGGTCACTGCCTCATTGGTAGGCATGCAGAAAGGCTAGGTGTGCCCTACCGACGATGCTGCAGGAGTTGCAAAGATGATGAGGAGGAGGAAACAGTGGATCACCTCATCTGCAACTGTCCGGCTTTAAGCGGCGCGAGAACGCGCTTTTTGGGAGTTCCGTTCCTGGATAGCCTAAGCCAGATCGCGGAACTGGACATAAGGGACTTGATGGGCTTCATAAAGTCATCTAAGTGGTTCGAGGAGGAGTAACGGTGTCGGTTTAGGAGTGTCAGTCCCGGGATTCTGCTATGTGGAAAGTCCCAACAACTCAGGGATTTTCCATATGGCTGGGTCCCGGGACTGACTTTCCTTGTGTTGGTGGTATCACAACGGGCCTTTCAAAACTGGCCTAAGTGTGCCTCTGTGGCAGCCACTTGAACCTAACCTAACCTAAGTAGTGCTAATGAAAAAAATCAAAAAATTTTTTTTTTCTATTTTTTTTAAAAATAACCCCTAGTAATGCTAACTTGATGGTCAAGTTAGCACTACCACCCTCGAAAACAATTTAGTTCGACTCTAAAATTAAAATCAATTGCGCAGATACTTCCCGTTTAATAACCGTAATTAAGTAGTGCTAATGAAAAAAATCGAAAAATTTTTTTTCTCAATTTTTTTTAAAAATAACCTCTAGTAATGCTAACTTGACGGTCAAGTTAGCACTACCACCCTCGAAAACAATTTAATTCGATTCTAAATTTAAAATCAATTGCGCAGATAATTCCCGTTTAATAACCGTAATTAAGTAACTAGTGCTAATGAAAAAAATCGAAAAATTTTTTTTCTCGATTTTTTTTAAAAATAGCCCCTAGTAATGCTAAGTTGACGGTCAAGTTAGCAATACCACCCTCGAAAACAATTTAGTTCGACTCTAAAATTAAAATCAATTGCGCATACAATTCCCGTTTAATAACTGTAATTAAGTAGTGCTAATGAAAAAAATTGAAAAATTTTTTTTCTCGATTTTTTTTAAAAATTACCCCTAGTAATGCTAACTTGACGGTCAAGTTAGCACTACCACCCTCGAAAACAATTTAATTCGATTCTAAATTTAAAATCAATTGCGCAGATAATTCCCGTTTAATAACCGTAATTAAGTAGTGCTTATGAAAAAAATCGAAAAATTTTTTTACTCGATTCTTTTTTAAAATAACCCCTAGTAATGCTAAGCTTGCGGTCAAGTTAGCACTACCACCCTCGAAAACAATTTAGTTCGACTCTAAAATTAAAATCAATTGCGCATATAATTCCCGTTTAATAACTGTAATTTAGTGGTGCTAATGAAAAAAATTGAAAAATTTTTTTCTCGATTTTTTTTAAAAATAACCCCTAGTAATGCTAACTTGACGGTCAAGTTAGCACTACCACCCTCGAAAACAATTTAGTTCGACTCTAAAATTAAAATCCATTGCGCATATAATTCCCGTTTAATAACCGTAATTAAGTAGTGCTAATGAAAAAAATCGAAAAATTTTTTTTCTCGATTTTTTTTTTAAAAATAGCCCCTAGTAATGCTAAGTTGACGGTCAAGTTAGCACTACCACCCTCGAAAACAATTTAGTTCGACTCTAAAATTAAAATCAATTGCGCATATAATTCCCGTTTAATAACCGTAATTAAGTAGTGCTAATGAAAAAAATTGAAAAATTTTTTTTCTCGATTTTTTTTTAAAAATAACCCCTAGTAATGCTAACTTGACGGTCAAGTTAGCACTACCACCCTCGAAAACAATTTAATTCGATTCTAAATTTAAAATCAATTGCGCAGATAATTCCCGTTTAATAACCGTAATTAAGTAGTGCTTATGAAAAAAATCGAAAAATTTTTTTACTCGATTCTTTTTTAAAATAACCCCTAGTAATGCTAAGCTTACGGTCAAGTTAGCACTACCACCCTCGAAAAGAATTTAGTTCGACTCTAAAATTAAAATCAATTGCGCAGATAATTCCCGTTTAATAACTGTAATTTAGTAGTGCTAATGAAAAAAATTGAAACATTTTTTTTCTCGATTTTTTTTAAAAATAACCCCTAGTAATGCTAACTTGGAGGTCAAGTTAGCACTACCACCCTCGAAAACAATTTAATTCGATTCTAAATTTAAAATCAATTGCGCAGATAATTCCCGTTTAATAACCGTAATTAAGTAGTGCTTATGAAAAAAATCGAAAAATTTTTTTACTCGATTCTTTTTTAAAATAACCCCTAGTAATGCTAAGCTTGCGGTCAAGTTAGCACTACCACACTCGAAAACAATTTAGTTCGACTCTAAAATTAAAATCAATTGCGCATATAATTCCCGTTTAATAACTGTAATTAAGTAGTGCTAATGAAAAAAATTGAAAAATTTTTTTTCTCGATTTTTTTTTTAAAATAACCCCTAGTAATGCTAACTTGACGGTCAAGTTAGCACTACCACCCTCGAAAACAATTTAATTCGATTCTAAATTTAAAATCAATTGCGCAGATAATTCCCGTTTAATAACCGTAATTAAGTAGTGCTTATGAAAAAAATCGAAAAATTTTTTTACTCGATTCTTTTTTAAAATAACCCCTAGTAATGCTAAGCTTACGGTCAAGTTAGCACTACCACCCTCGAAAAGAATTTAGTTCGACTCTAAAATTAAAATCAATTGCGCAGATAATTCCCGTTTAATAACTGTAATTTAGTAGTGCTAATGAAAAAAATTGAAACATTTTTTTTCTCGATTTTTTTTAAAAATAACCCCTAGTAATGCTAACTTGGAGGTCAAGTTAGCACTACCACCCTCGAAAACAATTTAATTCGATTCTAAATTTAAAATCAATTGCGCAGATAATTCCCGTTTAATAACCGTAATTAAGTAGTGCTTATGAAAAAAATCGAAAAATTTTTTTACTCGATTCTTTTTTAAAATAACCCCTAGTAATGCTAAGCTTACGGTCAAGTTAGCACTACCACCCTCGAAAAGAATTTAGTTCGACTCTAAAATTAAAATCAATTGCGCAGATAATTCCCGTTTAATAACTGTAATTTAGTAGTGCTAATGAAAAAAATTGAAACATTTTTTTTCTCGATTTTTTTTTAAAATAACCCCTAGTAATGCTAACTTGACGGTCAAGTTAGCACTACCACCCTCGAAAACAATTTAATTCGATTCTAAATTTAAAATCAATTGCGCAGATAATTCCCGTTTAATAACCGTAATTAAGTAGTGCTTATGAAAAAAATCGAAAAATTTTTTTACTCGATTCTTTTTTAAAATAACCCCTAGTAATGCTAAGCTTACGGTCAAGTTAGCACTACCACCCTCGAAAACAATTTAGTTCGACTCTAAAATTAAAATCAATTGCGCATATAATTCCCGTTTAATAACTACTAGTATATCCCGTGGTCGAAATTCGACCAATTTAAAATAGTTGAACTTATTCAAACATCTGATCAACTTTTTGTCAATAGCTGCCTTTAGGACCCGTGGCCGAACCTCGACCAACTTAAATGTATACATTAAAAACTCATCTATAGGCAAAATGAGGCCATCAAAGAATTTAAAAAATAGCTGCTGTTATTATATAATAAAAATATTAAATTACAGCAGCCCTTTCCAAAATTATTTATGGCAAATGCCATGCAAATATTCGGTTTTCGAGATTTTATGTTGCACTTGAATAATCGGATGATGAGATTGTGCTTAACAAATAGCCACTAATTTATGCGATCGTTTTGAGCAGGTGAAGAACAAAAAAATATTAGGTTGAAAATTAAGTAAATTGTAATAGTTAAGATTAAAGGTTTTTTAATATAAAAAAAAAATTATTTAAGAAAAAAAAGGAATATTCCGCAACCGGGTCTTGCAACTGTGCACACCGTATTCTATACGCTCACCGCCGCGCCATTACCTTATGCACAAAGCAGTTATCAAATTCTGCAATTAGGCTTTATGAGAATCAGAATTTAAAAATTAACAATATACCAACAAAGTTAGACTATTAATATAAATAATGGACCGAAGTACTCAATGAGCGAAGGAGTGAAAATAATTTCTCTAATAATAGGAGGAGCTTATTGAGTGAAAGAATGAAATTCATTTTGTAGAAATATGAGTTCTATTTATAGAAATTTATTATTTAGTGTTGGTAAATTACAAATGGTGGTTAGGGTAAATCTAGGCTTTTGCAAAAACAGTTAAAGGTTTTTCTAGCTTTTTTCTTTATCCATAACTTAGCAATATTTAGAAGACATTTTAATTTGATTTTTGATTTGATTTAAAAAAAAATGTAGGTATGTTGATTTAAAAAAAAAAATGTATTCAAAGTGGTAAAATCAGCCAACATCTAGCCTTTTGCAAAAACTGTTAAAGGTTTTTCTATCTTTTCTCCTTAACCATAACTTAAAAATGTTTAAAAATACATTTCTTATCGATTTTTGATTGATTTTTGAAAAAAATAGTACGTATATTGATTTAAAAAAAAATTATTCAAAAGTGGTGAAACCGGGCAAAATGTAGCCTTTTGCCAAAATAGTTTGAGGATTTTCTAGCCTTTTTCCTCAGCCATAACTTAGAAATATTTAAAAAGACATTTCATATCGATTTTTTATTTGATTTTTGAAAAAAATGTGGGTATGTTGATTTAAAAAAAAAAGTTATTCAAAATTGGTTAAACCAGGCAAAATCTAGCCTTATGCAAAAACAGTTTGAGGGTTTTTAAGCTGTTTTCCTCAACCCCAACTTGAAAATATTTAAAAAGACATTTTATATTGATTTTTGATTTGATTTTTGAAAAAAAAAAAATTTAGGTATATTGAAACGGGGCAAAATGTCTTTAGTAATATTTTAGTTGACCTCTAACCACTTCGTTTGGTACAAAATTTATGGACCTGTGAAAAATTATGGATTTTTATATTTCAAAATTTATAGAAATAATCTACCGAAGTCCGATAAACAGAACAATATCCCCCTTATTCATAAAAAATATAAAAGGTTTATTAAGCTCTTATTATTCAAAATTTGTATGAAAATGTCATTTTAAAAAGCTTTATAAGCTTTATTTTTTATGAATATGAGGGTATTTTTAAAAAAATTTTAATTTTCGGAAAAACTTACCAAAAAACCCTAATTGTATAAGCGGTTATCTCATTTCTATAATGGGTGGTATGTATGTATATTTATGAAAATATTCGCAGTAAGTTTTTTCCGAAAAAAGTGTCACAAATATAAAAATATGTCTTTTGAAATTTTAATGAGCTTATAAAAAATCAAGATTATAAATACTCATCTACCTAAAGATGTTTTAAAAAAGAAAAAACTATTTCAATGAAAAAAAAAAAAAAAATTGTAGCCCGGAGCTGTTCTCGAACCTACAACAGTTCGCTCGCTATCCGATGCGCTAACCACTGCTCTACTGCTTTATCTACGAATTTATTGTCAAATCACCAATTCAAGCTGTATGGGCAATGAGTGAGAGAATGAAAATAGTTTCTCTAATAAAAGGAGGAGCTTGTTGAGTGAAAGATTGAAAGGTTCATTTTGCAGAAAATGAGTTCTTTTTATATAAACTTATTATACAGGCGTGTTTTTAAATCTTTTTAGAGGGGGTAAATTAAAAATTCTGGTTGGGTCAAAAAAAGATTGAGGATTTTCTAGCTTTTTTCTTTACCCATAACTTAGCAATATTTAAGACAATTTATATGGATTTTTTATTTGTTTAAAGAAAAAATATATATTAATTTTTCTATTCAATTTGGTCTAGTCTTTTTGGGGCTCGGGTTGCAAATCTGCCCTTTTAAAAGTTAATACATATGTACATATGAATAGAAATCAGTTGTTGCCTTCAGTAAAATTTAAGACGACCGCTAACCACTTGATTTAGTTCAAAATTTAAGTACATATTAAATATTTTGTCGATTTTTATATTTTAAATAGGGAGTCTATCAGCAACTTTGTCTCAAACGGTAGAAGTCACTAAAATTTATAGAAGTAATCTACCGAAGTCCGATAAATAGACTACTGTGTTTGAAAAAATTTCGCAACTTCGATCTTATATCATCAAAAATTAGACATAAAAACCCAAATTGAATAAGCGGTTATCGCATTTCTATAATGGGTGGTATGTATGCATATGCTTTCCGTCAACTAAAAATATTCAGCAATTTTTTTTCTCGAAAATAGAGATCACAAATATAAACATTTTAAAAGAGTCAAGATAAGAATTATTTATATATTGAAAAAATAAAAACAATTTTCAATGACAAAAAAAAAAAAAATGTGGCCGATAGCTGTACTTGAACTATTAACCGCTCGACCACTACCCCCGACGCTTCCCACTGGGCTATCGCTTTATGTACAAATTGATTGTCAGATAACCAATTCAAGTGGCATGAGAAAGTTTCATTCGCTTATTACAGATAAATGAAGCAGGATTGGTTATATATTAGATAATTGTGCACTGCCTTAGAGGTATGCCAACAAATCCATATGCATTTCATAAATATTTATACATATTTAGTATGGGTTTAAGCTTGGCAAATATTTATATGTAAAATTTGTTAGCCTATTAATATAATAGATAATTTAGTAGTGCTAATGAAAAAAATTGAAACATTTTTTTTCTCGATTTTTTTTAAAAATAACCCCTAGTAATGCTAACTTGACGGTCAAGTTAGCACTACCACCCTCGAAAACAATTTAGTTCGACTCTAAAATTAAAATCACTTGCGCATATAATTCCCGTTTAATAACCGTAATTAAGTAGTGCTAATGAAAAAAATCGAAAATTTTTTTTCTCGATTTTTTTTAAAAATAGCCCCTAGTAATGCTAAGTTGACGGTCAAGTTAGCACTACCACCCTCGAAAACAATTTAGTTCGACTCTAAATTTAAAATCAATTGCGCAGATAATTCCCGTTTAATAACTGTAATTAAGTAGTGCTAATGAAAAAAATTGAAAAATTTTTTTTCTGGATTTTTTTTTTAAAAATAGCCATTAGTAATGCTAACTTGACGGTCAAGATAGCACTACCACCTTCGAAAACAATTTAGTTCGACTCTAAATTTAAAATCAATTGCGCAGATAATTCCCGTTTAATAACCGTAATTAAGTAGTGCTAATGAAAAAAATCGAAAATTTTTTTTTCTCGATTTTTTTTAAAAATAGCCCCTAGTAATGCTAAGTTGACGGTCAAGTTAGCACTACCACCCTCGAAAACAATTTAGTTCGACTCTAAATTTAAAATCAATTGCGCAGATAATTCCCGTTTAATAACTGTAATTAAGTAGTGCTAATGAAAAAAATTGAAATATTTTTTTTCTCGATTTTTTTTAAAAATAGCCATTAGTAATGCTAACTTGACGGTCAAGTTAGCACTACCACCCTCGAAAACAATTTAGTTCGACTCTAAATTTAAAATCAATTGCGCAGATAATTCCCGTTTAATAACCGTAATTAAGTAGTGCTAATGAAAAAAATCGAAAATTTTTTTTTCTCGATTTTTTTTAAAAATAGCCCCTAGTAATGATAAGTTGACGGTCAAGTTAGCACTACCACCCTCGAAAACAATTTAGTTCGACTCTAAATTTAAAATCAATTGCGCAGATAATTCCCGTTTAATAACTGTAATTAAGTAGTGCTAATGAAAAAAATTGAAAATTTTTTTTTCTCGATTTGTTTTTAAAAATAGCCATTAGTAATGCTAACTTGACGGTCAAGTTAGCACTACCACCCTCGAAAACAATTTAGTTCGACTCTAAATTTAAAATCAATTGCGCAGATAATTCCCGTTTAATAACCGTAACTAAGTAGTGCTAATGAAAAAAAAATCAAAATTCAAAAAATAGTAGTAGAAATTACCAACACTCGATTAAGGAGAAGGAAGTATCGGAACGAAAAAAAAAATTCCGCAGTTAATTGCTGCTCTTTAAGCGTAAACACACCGTAAAATCCAAAAACCACCGTGTAAAAGAATATTTTTTGGCAGAAAATCGAAATAATTGGAGCATATTTAGGTTTTCATATCTCTATTTTTAATTAGTCTTTCTTTTCTCGAAATCTTAGAAAATTATACAAAAAATCCAAAAGAAAACAATGAAATTATATTTCAAAATATAAATAATTATTAAGAATTAAAAAATTATTCATACACATATATAGTGGAAAACAATGAAATTAGGATTCAAAATATAAATAAATATAATTTTAATTATAAATATATAATTTTAATTATAAGCTTTCGCTCATTACCTGCCAATACAATTTTTTCTATCATCTTACATAAATCTTATCCCGCCCACATAACATGAAAGTTATAAGACGGAGTGATTATAATCATAATTATAATTATCTAAGTAAATATTTTTAATTTCGACATATCAATAGCAGGGTATACGTCGTACGGTTATTAAACGGGAATAATCTATGAAATTGATTCTAATTTTAGAGTCGAACTAAATTGTTTTCGAGGGTGGTAGTGCTAACTTGACTGTCAAGTTAGCATTACTAGGGGTTATTTTTAAAAAATCAAAAACGGTAGTTTTTGGATTTCACGATGTGTTTACGGTTAAAAAGCAGCAACTAACTGCGGAATTTTTTTTTTCGTTCCGATACTTCCTTTTCCTTAATCGAGTGTTGGTAATTTCTACTACTATTTTTTTTCTTAATAAAATTTGAGAAAAAAAATTTTGATTTTTTTTCATTAGCACTACTTCATTGCGGTTATTAAACGGGAATTATTTGCGCAATTGATTTTAAATTTAGAATCGAATTAAATTGTTTTCGAGGGTGGTAGTGCTAACTTGACCGTCAAGTTAGCATTACTAGGGGTTATTTTTAAAAAAAATCGAGAAAAAAAATTTTTCAATTTTTTTCATTAGCACTACTTAATTACAGTTATTAAACGGGAATTATATGCGCAATGGATTTTAATTTTGGAGTCGAACTAAATTGTTTTCGAGGGTGGTAGTGCTAACTTGACCGTCAACTTAGCATTACTAGGGGCTATTTATAAAAAAAATCGAGAAAAAAAATTTTTCGATTTTTTTCATTAGCACTACTTAATTACGGTTATTAAACGGGAATTATCTGCGCAATTGATTTTAAATTTAGAATCGAATTAAATTGTTTTCGAGGGTGGTAGTGCTAACTTGACCGTCAAGTTAGCATTACTAGGGGTTATTTTTAAAAAAAATCGAGAAAAAAATTTTTTCGATTTTTTTCATTAGCACTACTTAATTACGGTTATTAAACGGGAATTATCTGCGCAATTGATTTTAATTTTAGAGTCGAACTAAATTGTTTTCGAGGGTGGTAGTGCTAACTTGACCGTCAAGTTAGCATTACTAGGGGCTATTTTTAAAAAAAATCGAGAAAAAAATTTTTTCGATTTTTTTCATTAGCACTACTTAATTACGGTTATTAAACGGGAATTATCTGCGCAATTGATTTTAATTTTAGAATCGAATTAAATTGTTTTCGAGGGTGGTAGTGCTAACTTGACGGTCAAGTTAGCATTACTAGGGGTTATTTTTAAAAAATGAAAAACGGTAATTTTTTGGATTTCACGGTGTGTTTACGGTTAAAAAGCGGGAATTAATCCCATATAGTAATATTAATTTTTTCAAAGTTGTAGTGCTAACTTGACGGACATTCTAAAGTTGCTGCTAGTCTAAAGATTGGCGGAATATACGTGCTCCTAATGCCTTCTCCCAAACGTATTTCATTCAAAACGTACATAAATGCCTCTTTGCTAAGCCGAAATTTTGTTAGGAAGCTGTGTAAATATAAAATGAATAAATATTTTTCCGTACTTTTTAAAAATGTATTAAACTTACTATTTATCTTGAAGCTCCAATGGATTGGATGCATCTCTTATCCTCCTTCTATTCAAAGATGCGTTTTCCGAAGCAGAGTCGTCCAAAATCAAAAAATTGAGCCAGTTATACATTTCAACTTTGAAATTATTCTTTATTTTTATTTCACATCAATTTTGACAGCTATAAAAGCACTTTCCAAACACTTCCTACAGTATGAAAACGATAGTGGATACATCGAAATACGGAAACCAAAAATGTATCGTGGAGCGTTCGATATCGTATTGAAATATCGAGCTGACGAGCGTCGATTATCGAATTACGGAAAGCCACCCCAGGCCCTGTGCGTACAAGTACCTGATTACCGGGGTGCAAATCCAGCGTCACTTACGTTTTACGCTTCGGTCTAAAAATACATTAGTGGTAATATTCAACAGTTATTAAAATCGAGTTATACAGTTATTCGGGCCATATTTACGAATCAATTTAAACGTGCCTTAAAATGATTACACAGTTCCACAAAAAGGCGCTTCCAATCGGGACCAGATTTTGTATGTGATATCTCCGACCATAGATAATGGCACCGATTCTGAACTTTTTTAAATATTTTAAATTTTTGTAAATAAATGCATATATAGAAATTATCTATAATGACCTGGGTCAGACCTTAACTTGGAGGCGGAATCCATGGTATTTGTGTGCAGAACACATTTTTGAGTTGGCGGCCTTATAAAAAATAGCCCTGGGTTACACCATGCCAAGTCCGGGTGTAAAAGTAGGTCGCCTCCCAGTTGGTGCACCCTGGGTAACGCTAAATGACCTACATAGCCTACACGGCTAGTTTCTTGTATTGCCGGTTCTACGAGAACGGTATCAGTACTTGTGCTGTACCCATCGTGCCGAAACGACCCGGCAAAGAAAAATACACTCGAGGTGACCCTGTCTGACATTTAGGCAGGGCTACACCTCGCTACAACAACAACAACAACAACGGGTGCATAGTACACCTTTCTGGTCAGACGAGTGCATGCCTCCGGATCGGAATTTATGTGTGCTCTGCTCAATCCACAAGAAAGGCCGTTCCCGTTAACCACACCAACTACCGCGGAATCAGTCTTCTTAATATCGCATATAAGGTTCTTTGTAGCGTATTGTTTGAGAGACTGAAGCCCATCGTAGACAAACTGATTGGATCTTATCAGTGTGGCTTTAGACCTGGTAAGTCTACCATCGACCAGATTTTCACGACACGCCAAATCCTGGAGAAGACCCATGATAAAAGAATCGACACGCACCATCTCTTTGTCGATTTTAAAGCCGCTTTTGACAGCTGCCTCTATGCCGCCATGTCTGAATTTGACTTCCCTCAGTATTCGGCAAGTCAGAATCGGTAAGGACTTCTCTGAGCCATTTGAAACCAAACGTTGATTCAGACCGGACGACTCCCTTTCGTGCGATTTCTTCAGAATGATACTGGAGAAGATAAATCGAGCATCAGGGCTAAACGCAATGGTCAACGAGGACAAGACGAAGTATCTGCTGTCATCAAAGAAAGAATCGGCGCACCTGCGCCTTGGCTGCCAAGTCACCTTTGATAGCTACAAATTTGAAACTGTGAGGGACTTCGTCTATTTGGAAACCAGCATTAACACCGAAAATAATACCAGTCTAGAAATCCAAGGGAAAATCACTCTTGAAAACAAGTGTTACTTTGGACTAAGTAGGCAATTGAGAAGTAAAGTCCTCTCTCGACAAACAAAGATCGCGCTCTATAGGTCTCATCATACCACTCCTGATGTACGGCTCGGAATCATAGAAAGTGTCAAGAGAAGATGAGATGGCCCTTGAAGTATTTATTTATGGTGCTTCCCGTGATGCCAACAGCGAGTATGGAAGGAAATATAACGATGACCTGTACGATCTTTACGCAGACCTGACCATATTTCATCAAATTAAATCCGTAAGGCTCCACTGGCTGGGTCATGTTATGCAAATGAACAAAGAAGCTCCAGCACAGGTTTTTCTATCGACACCCGAATTCGGCAGCAAAGGAAGGGGGAGGCCTCGACTGAGATGGAAACAGCAAGTGGAAAATGACTTGAGCTCCGTTGGGGTTTCCAATTGGCGTACTAAAAAGGAATGACTGGCGTCAATAAATGACGCAAGCCAAAATTAGAAACCCGCAGGGTCGTTTCTTGGTCGGGTGGGATTCCTCAAGCATACCATACATTTTGATACATTATAACTCAAACAGCAATCATATTTTATCTGTAAACAAATATATTTTCAAGCTAGAAGTTATGCTTTGAACATACTTTTTTATTCATGTAGCATTCATTCTTCCGGTATAAATACAATATTTTTTAAGTGAAAAGTTACCTGAATGATGGCTTTCTATAGAATGTCCAATAGTTATTTTATGCGTTTCCCAAAAAATATACCAAACTGAAGTGATAACTAAAGAAAGTACAAGAACCTTTGGCAACAAAAAGCTTTTAGTCCACAACAAACTTATACAGTTTTTCGCCGACCTCTCAGTTTTTCTAGAGATTGTTAACTTCTCTTGATGAACATCTTTCTTAGGACGTACGGGCAGATTAAACATTACAAACTTGATAACTTGGAGATTTTCAAATTACATGAAAGAAATAACATGAAATCCATTAACAGTAGAGCTGCAAAACTATCGATGGTACTTTCGATAGTAGCGATATTTTTTTTTGGTAAGGCATTGATTTTTTTTTTTGCGATAGTCGATAGTTTCGATAGGTTCAGTGCAGTTTGTAATAGTACTGTGGCGAATGTTATCAAGAATCGCTCATCTTCCACCACTAGCGTCACTACCGCAACTACAGCTGTTTACATACATGACGTGAGAACGAGAGAGGGAGAGGCAGCTCGCGTGTTTACGATTGTGGCACAAAGAGGAGATGACGATAGATATACGCTTCGAGAACACTGTTGCACGAATAAACCAGAAAGGTGTAGACATTTCTAGGTTGTGAAGCTGCTGTTTGCTAGGGTATATAAACCGTGCAAAGACAACGCAATTGAATCAGTTTATTTTGAAGTGTTGTACAGTGAAGTACTGAACAGTAAATTAACCCGCGATATTGTACTACGGTTTTTAGTACTGAATAAAGCGTACTACTTATTAAACAGAATCGGAGTGTTTTATTTAACGTACAGTGATCGAACTCAGGGAAAAATAGTCGAGGAAACATCGAATTCGTCACAATTGGTGTCAGAAGCGGTATTGTTAAATAAATACAAGGACATTGAAAAGGATAACAAGGACATTGAAAAGGATAACACGGACATTGAAAAGGATAACAAGGACATTGTAAAGGTAACAAGGATATGGCAAAGTTTAATGAATTGAAGATCCAGCAACTCAAAAACGAGTTGGAGAAACGTGGATTGGTAACAACAGGCAATAAGCCAGAGCTACAATCACGTCTACGCGAGGCTATGGAAGCGGAAGGAATCAACGTTGACAATCATGTTTTTCAACTTTCGGAAGAGGGAGCGACGAAAATAGAAGAGCAAAATGACTCTACGGATTCAGTGGTAAATGTGGACACAAACTCTTTATTGGCTGCCTTGGCTCAGATGTCAAACAACATAACATCAAGCATGTCATCTCAGTTGGAAGAACAGAAGACACACATGGCATCTGCGTTGGAACAACAAGAGACACGCATGGCATCAAAGTTGGAGGAACAGAAGACACACATGGCGTCTCAGTTGGAAGAACAGAAAACTTGCATGACAACTAGACTGGAACAGGTGTCATCACAGATCTCCGCTCAAATGGAGGAACAGCGGTCATTTATCACTTCGCAGTTGGAAGCACAAGATGCAAAGATTGCAGAGCTCCAAGATAAAATGGACGCTGAAGTCAATGCGCTGAGAAGTCGTATCCAGGAGTTGCAGCTGAGTCGTCCATCTGTTTCAACAAGCACACCCAAGGTAAAAACCCCATCCTTTGACGGTTCTGTTCCTTTCCAGGTATTTAAGCTACAATTTGAGAAGACAGCAGCTGTGAACAACTGGGGCGCAGAGGACAAAGTCGCTGCTTTATTTGTGGCTTTGAAAGGACCTGCAGCCGAAATCTTACAGACTATTCCGGACGCTGAAAGAAACAACTATGAAGCGTTGATGGGAGCCGTTGAAAGACGTTACGGTAGCGAGCATAGGAGGCAGATATTTCAAATGGAGCTACAGAATCGCTTCCAGAAGGCTAATGAGACATTGCAGGAATTTGCATGGAACATTGAGAGGTTAGCTCATTTGGCGAACGCAGACGCACCCGTGGAATACATCGAGAGGGTAAAGATCCAAAGATTCATAAATGGAATAATGGATGTAGAGACGAAGCGAGCCGCATATGCAAACCCCAAAAGGACATTCGCAGAGACGGTATCACACGCTTTATTGCAAGAGACAGCCTCGATTTTATGTAAACCAGATAAGAAGGTTCACAATGTGGAAGTAGAACGACCAGAGTGGGTGGACGCAATCCTAGAAGCATTGAACGGAAAGCAACGGAAAAATGAAGCAGCCATTAAATGCTTCAAGTGCGGAAAATCTGGCCATATGGTGCGTCATTGCAACATCGGCTCCAGAGACTTCGGCAATGCTTGTGGACGTAAGGGTAGCGCTGGAGGAGATGACCAAGATGAATGCCCTATAGTTTCTGTGTCGCAGGTCGGAGGGAAAGCAAGTACTGTTACTGTTAGAGGTTTCTTGGACGGAAAAGAGCGGTTATTCACTGTGGATACTGGCGCATCTCATTCCATCATTAGAAGTGACTTGGTCCAAAAGAGAGTACGACCATTGCAGGATGCAAAGTTGCGGACAGTAACTGGTGAAAGTAAGCTGGTTCATGGAGAAGTGCGGTGCAAAGTTGCGATTGGGAATGCGACTACATACCACAACTTCTTAGTGGCAGATATTGTGGACGAAGTCATCATTGGCGTAGACTTCTTGGCTGCGAGAGACATTCACATGAACCTGAGAAATAGAGTTATGAGATACAATGGCCAAGAAGTACCTCTGATCTTTGGACACAACATTGGGTATTACACCAAAGGAGTTTCATTAGAGATGAAGCACAAGGACACTCGAAATGCAAAGGTACCTCCTCGACCAATGGCTTCGATAGACAAATGCCTACTTGAGAATATTTGGAGAAGTCAACAGGCAGATTCAGATCTGGCATGTGTGATCCGAGGGCTCGAGCGAAACAAACGACCAGCAAGAAAAGAAATGTCAGCGGCGAGTCCAGTTGCCAAGTCATATTGGGCACAATGGAACAGTTTACGAATGGTATCCGGTTGTTTGCATCGAATATGGGAGAGTGAGGATGGTCAATGCGCTCGGAAGCTTATAGTTGTTCCAAGGAAGCGGGTGTCTGATGTTCTCAGGGAAATGCATAACGATCCAAGTGGAGGTCATCTAGGAGTCAAGAAGACCTTGGAGAGGATTAAGCAGACATTTTATTGGGTTGGTTACGGTCAGTCGGTAAAGGAGTGGATTGCCAAATGCGATGAGCGCATCAGAGCAAAGGTGCTGAGGTCCACGAGTCATGGTCTAAGGAGGCAGTGCAACTCAGATGCACCGGTTGAGAGGATTACCTTGGATGAAGCTGGTCCATTCCCCGGAAGTATAAGCAAAAACATGAAAACCAGGTACGACAAAGCAATGGAAACAGAAGGGTTTCTGGAAGGAGATTTAGTATTCCTTAACAGGCCACAACGGAGGAAAAGTGTGTCTCCCAAAGTTCAGTGCAACTGGGAAGGACCATACAGAGTTGTGAAACGGATCAAAGACGTTGTTTACCGCATACAGGCTGTTGGAATGCTACGGAACAAAATGAAAGTGGTTCCCCTGGAGAGACTAGCAACGTTCGGATCGGGAAATGTGTCTGATCGGGACGATCAGACTTAGGTGGAGGGCAGTGTGGCGAATGTTATCAAGAATCGCTCATCTTGCACCACTAGCGTCACTACCACAACTACAGCTGTTTACATACATGACGTGAGAGCGAGAGGCAGCTCGCGTGTTTACGATTGTGGCACAAAGAGGAGATGACGATAGATAAACGCTTCGAGAACACTGTTGCACGAATAAACCAGAAAGGTGTAGACATTTCTAGGTTGTGAAGCTGCTGTCTGCTAGGGTATATAAACCGCGCAAAGACAACGCAAATCAATCAGTTTATTTTGAAGTGTTGTACAGTGAAGTACTGAACAGTGAATTAACCCGCGATATTGTACTACGGTTTTTAGTACTGAATAAAGCGTACTACTTATTAAGCAGAATCGGAGTGTTTTATTTAACGTACAGTGATCGAACTCAGGGAAAATAATCAAGGATTAATCGAATTCGTCACAGTACATTTACACAGCACCAAATTTGGTAAATTTGGCGAAAAACTGCAAATATGGCGCTTTTTTCCATACAAATCTCATTTTCCAAATTTGGAATTCCATCGCATTTGGCCTCATTCGCTGAACAATACAATCCACAATTCCTCAAAATAGCAACCCTGCCTGTGTTCCACATTTAGAATTGCCCAGCAAGAACCTTAATGGGTAATTAACGTGTGAAAACTATTGCATTATGCACAGTTCTAAATAACAATTTCAACTATTTTTTTTTATGATATTGGACCAGTTCCACTAAGAAAAGAGAGAAGCCTTCTTAATTCTTCATTTATTATTACTCTACATGTGTTGAAAACATCAAGGTGGTGCATTTTCTTTCGGTGGCTTTGTATTCTGGTAGAAGATTCTTGCGGGGAAGGTGGAGCTAAATGCAAATTTGCCAGTGTAAAAAGGTTCGAAATGACACATTCAAATTCGCCCAATTTGATGCAGTATAAATGTACTATAACGCTGTGATGTGAAGAAGGTAATCATTTTGAATTTAACACTAAAGGGCCAGTTACATAAAGCTTTATTTTGACTTTACCTCAAACTTTGACTTTGACAGAAAAGTGCAGTATGGTGATGTATGGCAAATTGGAGACCTCAAAGTTGAAGCAAGGTAGGAATTTGGCAAACTCTCAAATTTTGCTTGCTTTGCTTGCTTTGACAATCAGATGTTGATGACTTTGCTTTAATTAAAGAATAAAAAGTTGGAGGAAATAATAATTAATTCATTTTTTCTCTATTAAATTAATAAATTAACCAAAAAATTCTGAATGCAAATAAATAAATAACGAAAACAAATGTTTAAAAGAGAAGCGTGATGGCGTTCATTGTAGCATACCTCTGAAGTTGGACGCAAAGTTTTGAGGTAGCAAGTGTCAGGCAAGGTTAACAAAGCTTTATGGGTCAGTTACATAAAGCTTTATTTTGACTTTACCGCCGGATCTTTTCATAGAATTTACGGGCATCATTCCTGTCAGCCAGCATCTCAAGCTCCTCACACTCACGCCTTTCGGCCTCACTTTTCTTTTTTCTGAAAAGGCGTCTCTCTTCCTTCTTTGCCTCACGATATTGTTGCCATACACTGCGGGTTGCGCCCGTTCGCAACGTCTCCTTGTAGGCAGCGTCCTTTTTTTCGAAGCAGTTTTGCATTCCTCATCGTACCAGTTGTTCTTGCGGGCTCGCTGGAACCCTATAGTGGCCTCAGCGGCGGTACGCAATGAGTGAGAGATATGCTTCCATTGCTCGGTTACATCGTTAGGTCGGGGATTTCCCTCTGCTAGCAGGTGTGAGAGTCGAGTTGTGAAATTATCAGCTGTCTGTGTCATTCGCAGCTTCTCGACGTCAAACTTTCCTTCCGTTACTGTGCGCAATTTCTTCGTTGCACAGAGGCGTGTGCGTATCTTGGCTGCGACAAGATAATGGTCAGAGTCAATATTGGGACCACGCAGTGTACGCACGTCCAGAAGGGTGGAGCTATGTCTGCCGTCAATCAAGACATGATCAATCTGGTTTCTAGTTCTTTGATCAGGGGACAGCCATGTGGCTTGGTGTATTCGCTTATGCTGGAACCTGGTACTACTGATGACCATATTGCGAGCAGCGGCGAAGTCAATCAACCTAGTGCTGTTGGGGGATGTTATATCGTGGAGACTGAATTTTCCAACTGTAGGACCAAAGACTCCTTCCTTGCCCACCTTGGCATTAAAGTCGCCGAGCACCATTTTGATATCATGCTGGGGGCAGCGATCATAAGTCTGTTCAAGTTTATCGTAGAAGGAGCAGATAAATGTTATGTTGAAAAACCTCGCCTTGATGCTGATCGCAGACGCTCGTCCACAGGAGTGAACGCTAATACTTGGCGGCGAAGTCTCTTTCCCACCACGAATCCTACACCACGCGCTTTGCCGCGTATCTGGCCACTGTAGTATACGTCACAAGGACCGATGGTCGTCTTTCCTTGCCCCGTCCATCGCATTTCCTGCAGGGCGGTGATGTCGGCCTTTGCGCCTACGAGGACATCAACCAGTATTGTATATGGGCCCCGAAATTTGGGCAAAAGCTTTTTATTTGTTCCTATAGTTGTGTCTATGTTCTTAATTACTACATAATCACCGACATTAAACTTTTTAACTTTTGAATTTTTCAACTCACTACGCATTAAGTTATAGTTTTGTGAATTTTCTATGTTTTGTTTTGCAACATCGCGTTATTTCTCCATATCTTCCCTCCCCCCTTGTGAAAAGCAATCCTCTAAATACTCTGTTAACTTGTCGACTAAAGGCCCTCTCTGATCAACTCCGAATAGAGCTTGACTATTAATTTTTGTTATGTGCTTTACCCAATCCGCGTGCTGAACAGACTCACTAAATTTCGCCAACATTCCCACCAGAGTACGATTAACCCTCTCAACCAGGCCATTTGCTTGAGGCGAATGAACCGCGACCTTAATGTGCTGTATGTTTCTACTCTCCATAAATTCAGAAAAAACTTTAGAAGTGAAGCTACTCCCTCTGTCTGTAACACATCTAACTGGGCGACTATAGTATTCAAAATACTTGCTTAATGATGCATTCACTTCTTTTGTACTTGCTGTGAGCACTGGGTATAATTTCACGTATTTTGTGAAGCTATCGACAATGACTACAATATGCTAACGTTTTGATTGTAAGGAGGGTAACGGTCCAAGGTGGTCTAAATGGATTGTGTGGAATGGTGTAGGCTCTTTGGGTATGTTGTGTAACTGCCTTTGGTTCGATTTGAGCGGAGGAGAATACATAATGCATCGAATACAATTTCTTGTGAACTCGTTAATTTTATTTTTCATGTCTGGGAACCAATAAGTCGAAATTATCCTTTTATAACACTTATCCACTCCTAAGTGGCTCATGTATTCATGAGTCGTGCTGATTATTTCCTTTTCCATTTCTTGTGGTACATAGAATAAAGGAGTGCCGTTGTTCTTTTTGTATTATGAAACGTTGAAATATAGCTGGGCCGTTTTTTAGGCCAAATGGCATTCGCAAAAACTCGTATTGTCCGTTTGGGACAACAAATGATGTATACTTAACTGACTGCTCGTCCATTTTAATTTGGTAGAATCATGACTTCAAATCTAGTAAACTAAAAACTTTTTTGCCTTCTAAGTACTCTAGGCAATCTTCGATTACTGGAAGAGGGTAATTGTCTTTCACTATTATTTTATTCAAATTTCGGTAATCTATACATATTCTTATTTCTCCCGATTTCTTCTTTGCCAGTGCAATCGGGGAGGAATATGGAGAATTACTGTGCCTAATAACTTTTTTTCGAGAAGTTCGATAATAATATTTTCTACTTTAGCCTTTTCTGAAAACGAAAGGCGCCTTGGAGAACACGATATGGGAGTGTCGGAAGTTAAATGAATATTTGCCCTATATTCACACTGTATTGGTTTGCTGAAGCTACTTTGTAAGTATGTTTGTTTAATCGCTTGCTCGAAATTTGTTTTCCAACATAGAGGCAATACTGGGTTAATATCTGCCTCGTTTTCAAAGCATTCGATGCTACAAATTTCCCGCATACTGTTACTCACCGAAGCGTTATCCGTGCCCACATCATTAACTTTAGTAACTAGCAATTTTTTTCGTTTTCATCAGATTTTAATTCACTTTCATTTTTATGAGGTTTTACACAAAGAAATATTTTATAAAAACTTAAAAAATCTCTTCCCAAGATAATTGGGAATGGCATAGCATCGTCTGCCAATACGTAAAAACTTAAATATTTTATTTCATTATTTAATTTTGTAGGTAGTCTTATGTTTCCGTAACACTTCAATTTTGTATTTCCTATGGCTTTGAAATTCATTGACTGTTTATTAATGTAGTGATTTTTAATTAGGGATCTCCTGATAAAGCTAGTAGGGCTACCCGTGTCAAACATGCAAGAAAATAAGCTAAATTGTGGATATGTTCTGAGAGATTTGTTCAAAGCAACACTCATCGTTCCTGCGCACTCTGCTTCGCCCCAATGACCGTCAATGAAAGCAGCACCAACTACTTTTTTAGGGCAATTTCCATGAAAATGATTTGTCTCTCCACAAATGAAACAAGATCCTCTCTGACGCTTCGACTTCTTGCAGTCGGCTGCAAAATGTCCGTATGCTGAGCAATTGTAGCACCTATTTTGCTGGTTAGTTTCTGGTTTCGCTGCTTGTCCACGCATGTTGTTGATTAATTTTTCGTATTTTGGCAATGCTTCTTTAATTCTTCCAGTGTGTTGGTGTTATATAACACTGAAACGCAAGCAGTTTTGTCTTGTAGTCCCTCAATAACGAATTCAACCAAGTCATTGTCTTTAATTGAGCTATAAAAGGCAATCTTCTGCATGGACAACACATAGTGCAACAGACTTTCTTTACCTTTATTCCAACGTCGGGCCTCTAGCTTTTTTATCGTTTCTCTATAGCTAGTTACTTTACTGAATTCCGCCAATAAACGTGTTTTTAGTTCACCCCATGTTCGTGCAACGACTATTTCAGCCAACATTTTTGTGCTTCCCGTAAGCAACTGAGGTGCCAAAAGAAGTTTGCGGCTGTCGTTGCACCCATATGTTTCTGCTGCGTATTCAAAGTTGTCTATCCATTTACTAATATTGCCATCATCATCGCCGCTATATTTTGGGACAAGCACTTCCATGTCTTTCAGCGAGTACATGTATGTTGTTGTTGACTCATTTAATTGTTTTTTCAACTTTAACATTTGCAACTGCGTTTCTAAATTGGTGGCAGCCGCCGTATCATAGTAATTTTCTGCTTCGCAAATTTTTAGGTTACCTTCGGGTACTCTTTCACGAGTGTCGCCATTTTCATAAGTTTTATTTTTGCCTACGCCAACATCATTTTCCGGCGACTGCTTGGTTTGGGCATCTGATTTTTCAGCACCATCTTCTGCGTTTTCATTATTATTTGGTGGTTTCGGTGGTGCACCAACTATATCCTGCAGCAGACTCCTGATTTCTCCTTCTGAGGCCGATCCCGCATCGGCAACTATCGATGCTATTTTTTCATTGGCGTTTTCCCACATATCAAAACGTGTTTCGGAAGATATTAAATTATTTATTGCGCGGAAGAACTTTGTCTGAAGTAACTTTGTCGGAAGTAATTAATTTTTTTGCAAAATTTGGTATTTCGTTACCACACCTGAAAGTTGTAGCAATAAGTCTACCGTTCACTCCGTTATTTCAATAGCAATTGATGTCTTTATTCACTAGTCACAATAACGTACCGACGCTTACATTGTTCTGTTCACAATAGTTTGAGTATTTACAATGGTTAATTTTCAGCATTAAAGAGCGTTCACATCAATCAAACTGAATATGTTAGATACTACAATATGTTTAAAAAAAAGTTAATTAAATTTTAAAAAATTAAATAAAAAAGTTTACTGTTCGCGGACCGGCACTTGAACCTGCGACCTGCCGCGTCATAACCCGGACGCTTAACGCCTGGGCTACATCGCCATTTATGAGGCGAGTGTCAAATGCGTTACTTAAATTTTATGCAATTTTTGTATTCACCATACCTTAAAATGAGCGAGAGAGAGACTATGGTATATTTTTTGTGACTTTCTTTTATAGAATACCGGAATCATCTCAAGTCACAAAAATTGTATCTAATGAAATATCTCAAATTTAATGACTTGATATGAGACAGAATTACAGAATACTGGTATTAAATTGCAATATTTGTTATTTTTTTTTACTTTTTTTGGAACATATTTGTGTATATTATGGTTGGATATGTTCGCAGTTTTATACCTCAATTCTGTAAGCTGTATCTAACATTCAGAATACCAATAGCTGACGATATCGGCCGGGCAGCTATCTTTCGTTTAGCCTATCGTTCGCCAAAGAGAATGAGGCTGTTAGAGACATTTCGTGGTCATATTCAATTTTGAGACAATATGGTATTCAGAAATCTCCATCCATCTCCATCTCGTAAATGCTAAAACATGCTAAAATGCTTAAGCAAATGAACTCTCACAATTTTAGGAGATGACGCTTATTTGCGATTCTGACCCATAAGCCGCCTACCTATGATAATAGTGCGTTATCTGCACTATAGATGGCGCGCAGGCATCACGGCAAGATGTCAATTTCGTTGTGATCCTTTACAACTCAGATAAAGCCAGAAGTAAACCGAAACGCCCAAAGTTATTAGCTACTAATCCCTTACTTTTCAGCGTTACTCTACTTTTTTAATTACAAAATAAATTGCATTTTCCTTAAAAAGATTTGTGTTTGTTCAATAAAGTCGGTTAAGAACAGATTTTATATTGTTATATACACCTTAATTTATTTATTTATTGATATAAAAAAATTGCTATACGGAAACAAAAAATATTTTTTTTAGTTATAACTTTTAAATAATAAATAATATTACTTTTGTAACTCCGGATTATGATTTCTGGGACTGAAACTCGACTTTTGATTCCTCTCCCGAAGTTTTGCGCCTTTTTTTTTTTGCAGTTTTCGTTGGACAGACAAAAATACAATTTCTAAAATTATGGGCGAATACATTTAAATATCAATTTTTCTTATAAATTACACATATTTATTGTTTTTGAGTGTTTTATGGGTCAAAACAACATAGTTTTACCCTTTTTCATAACTTTTTGCGTTTTAGCAACAACTTTTTTTCGTCCCCAAAATTTGGCAGCTTTTGGAGAAATTTGGAGATTTTACGAGATGGCTAAAATTGCAGAATCGCCAATTTACCTTAGTAGCTGTCAAAAACAGCTGACTTACGCTATCTGATTCATTTTGCGTTCATCGCTTAAATATGCCAAAAAGTGAAGCAAAGATGGAGATTTATAGAGATTTTCTTTCACTGGAATCGCAAAAGTCGCTAAAATTTGGCAAAATGAATTTAGAGATTTTAGGAGATGGAAATTAAGGATTAGCGAAAACTGGAATTCATGTACTGCTTGTAGCCAGGTGACAAACGAAATTAAAGAATATTGAGAAAAAAATTGTGAAAATTAAAAAAAAAGTGAATTTACTAATAAGAAGTATTTATATGTTTAAAAAAGTTAATTAAATTTAAAAAAAATTAAATAAAAAAATAAAAATTTACTGTTCGCGGACCGGCACATGAACCTACGATCATAATCCGGACGCTTAACGCCTCAGCTACATCGACAACTATAGGGCGGGTGTCAAATGCGTTACTTAAAATTTATGCAATTTTTGTATTCACCACACCTTAAAATGAGCGAGAGAGAGGCTGTGGTAGATTTCTTGTGACTTTCTCTTATAGAATACCGGAATCATCGCAAGTCACAAAAATTATATCTAATGAAATATCTTAAATTTAGGTTTGATATGAGACAGAATTACAGAATACTGGTATTATCTCCTCTACACTTCTATTACGATAGTTTCGAACTATCGAAAATATCGAATGGGGTCACTATCGATAGTTTTGCAGCTCTGACTAACAGCCTGATTTTGTAAATCACCGTACCCTAGGTGTGCGCGATATTATCGATAATTACAACGATATTGGGCGCGTTTCGAAGCGCAACTGTTTCGATAAGTAATCAGTGATTACTTTGGAAACGCACAGTTGAGTAGTTCTGATCCATCAAACAGTTTGAATTTTACGTCAAAATGCTAATCATAAAATTTTTTCGCTACCTTCACTCAACGTATTTATCGATTGTTTGACAGTTCGATAGCTAGGTTATGTAAACAAAATCTTCGGCGCTTTTTTTTTGCAAATTTCCATTTATTTATTATTAATGGATAAAAACAGTGATGGAGACACGCGATTACAACATTAATAATCTTGTATATCGCGTAACAAAATTATTGTTTATTTTTTTGTTGATGCTATCTGACATTTGACTCAACGTATGCGCAACGTATCGTTTCGAAAGCACAATTTCGATCACCAAACCGATTACTAATCAACCGATCCAACAGTTTACAACTATTGTGCATTCGAAACGCGCCCATTGTGAGCTGCGATATTTAGCGATACGATATTTTTTCCGATATCGGACTTTTGCATAACATATGGTAACAATCCCGTTATGTGTTGTCTTGGTTCATTTATTAAAAAATTTGGAGCAACAAAGCATGAAAATCACTAAAGCGCCAAATACATTACACAAAACCCTTGCGCAAGCAACTCATATAAACTGTGCAATATTCATTCTTGATCAAGCATTTTTCATCGAAGTTGGTAGACTTGCGTTAAAATCTAAATTGTTTTGATTTCAGCAGTTCTTTGCTCAAATAGCTCAATCAACGCACACACCGCACAAATACTTGTGCAAGTGTATGTTTTGCACATGTGAATCTGTGCTATGTATGGGCCGCCTAAAGGTGATGACCCAATGCACGCTTGATTTGCTTGCCTTGCTTTTCTTTGACAGCTTCTATGGCCAAATAGAAGCTTCAAAAGCTGTCAAAAATACAGGATGAGACAAACAAGACAAATAGTAAAGCGTACAAAGCGCAGATTAGGGTTACTCGACGCTTTGAAGCGCTTCAAGCAAGCGAAGTAAAGCTGCCACTGGGCCAACTTTCATACATTTCAGTGGAGTTCAAAAGAATTTTAACATTTCTCGAGGCAAAGCTGGAAAGGAAAGCGTGCATTGAGCCATCACCTTAATATACAAACGCGATAAATATCAGCTGTGTGTCGTGCGCAGCTTCTCGACGTCAAGCTTTTCTTCCGCTACTTTGCGTACTTTTTTCTCTGCAGAGGCGTGTGCGTATTTTGGCTGCAACTAGATAAGGGTCCGAGTTAATATTTGGACCACGTTGTCTATATGCCAATTTTTTTTCCAAATCGATCAAGCAGTTCCCGATATTCAAAAAAAATAAATAAATTGCGGTTACGTGCAACCCTAAGGGCCGCTTGCATAAAAGCTGATAACGACTAACCGGAGTTTACTTGACGTATTTTGTATGGTTAGCTGTCAAGTTAATCACCGATTAGGCTTAATCGGCTTTTATGCAAGTGGACCTAAGTGGGAACCCTGCTTGAAATGATCATATTTGGAATACGGTCGAAAATATCTTTCATTATATACCCATATTGGCAGATTTTGCTCAGTATTAAAAAAATAATCGAGAAAGGTGGCAACCCTGTAAACCGACCCAAGTGGCAACGCCCATGCATATAATCTAAAAATTAATCAAGTTATCTATATGCCAAATTTTATCCAAATCGGTCAAGCAGTTTCCGAGATATACAAAAAAAGAAATAAATTGCCGTTAGATGCCAACCCTGCTTGAAATTGTCATATTAAAATATATCAGCAAAATCTGTTCATAATTGGGATTTTTAGTTTTTATTACTCGATCTCAGCAAAATCGGTTCATAATTATGATTTTTAATTACCCCGATCTCAGCTCCACCTAGCACTTTTTTTAAGAAAATATTTCTTTTCATGGTAGGGTAAACAATGTATACTATACATGTTCCGAATTTTAGCCCAATCGGACCCATAATATTGCATTGTCATCGCGACCTGAACTATACTGAAAATTTCAAGACCCTAGCTAAACCGGAAGTTAGTTTAAAATCGAATGCAATAATCTGCTCCGTAGAGTTGGAAGTTTCCGCAGACTGGCTGATTTCAAGACTGCCACAGGAGCCCATTACTGGCTTCGCTTTTATTTTTTGGCATCAACTTTTTTGTTGTTTTAACGGCCTTTATATTTGAAATATTCATGACATAAATCAAATCCAAGAAAAAAATGTTTGCGTTTTGTATAAAAATTATGAAAATACTTAACCGCACCGCATATATCCATTTCGAAACTTGCAGGCTTCTCCATCAACAAGATTTGGGTGCACTTTGCTCCACACACACTACTTACTTTCTATTCTGTGTAACCGTTATGTAAGCTGGGTATAAAACTTTTCATAAAAAACGTTTTTAATAAAAAAGTTCAAATAACCACACACATTTTTTTAAGTATAAAATAATTTTTTATATGATTGTATTAGTTATAACATGAGTAGTGTGTACTCCTCCTTTATCATTGACCACTTTTGCTATCTCACTCATGATGTTGAATAGTTCTAATTCAGATTCCTTATTTATCCCTAAAAGGTTGGATTTGCAACGTTGACAAGCCTGAAATAATAAATAAAATAATATTTGAATTTATGTAATAACATTGACCCGTGCATAAGGCTGGTTTTTATTAGGTCAAATGGTGTCAAATTTCATCGGCTTTATCGAGGTTTGGTTGCTTATTTCGATAAAGCCGACAGAATTAGTCAAAATTTGACCTAATTAAAACCAGGCAATGCAATGGTCAAATTAGCATAGAGTTTTATCTACTTTAACAGGATTCTAAAATAAATATAATTCTACCTATGTATTTCATAAGGTATGTTTCTTGAAAAATCCATCAAAGAACTGTCAGCAGAAGAGAGTCTTGTAACAAGCTGTCAAAATCTCATTTCTGCAATTTTTCGTCGAACAGGAATCAGTAGAAACTTGGCGACAAAACAGCGGTTACGTTTCTGATTGGCTAACAATTTGAATTTACATTTTTTGTTGTTGTTTTGCTATGTCACCGATCAGCTGTTCCTGCTTGATAGTTTCTGCTGGACGAAAAATCTCCAGCAATAACTTGCAGCGAATTGGCGCTCTCTCTCTCAATTAAATGTCAAAAAGCTGCTGAATTCGCTGCTATTTTTGTTCAAGAAACGGAATAATTCAGGAATAATTATTCATAATTAGCAGGAAAGAAACGAAGCTATAGTCTACATAAAGTCCCGTTTACATTGCTCGATTTTTCTTTCAATTTCATGTTGATTCTGAAAATTTACTCGTGTTGTTAACAGCAAAAACACTCCCCGAAAGTTTTGGGGAGTGATGCCGAATTGACAGTCCTTGGCCGGATATGAACCCGGTACTTTGCGGTACTGCCCGACTGTCATGGTAGCGATTTGGTATGACCAGTGGAACCTTCTAGGTCATGTCATCCCTCCATCCGTGTGAAAGGAGAAGATGGGTAATGAGAGGTGAGAGGCATCATGTCCGTAGATCAACCATCGAGTTAGCACGTCATTACCTATGTGCATATTAGTCGCCTCTTTCGACCGGTATGCCTACCTCGGGCATATTCTAAGCCCCTAACCCGCAGGGGCAATATTGAAATTGACTCGTGTCAACGGGTCTTGCAAAATTGCTTGCAACAAAGTTGGTAGCCAGCCGACTTTTGATCAACTCATCATTTAACTTTTCTACGTTTGTTTACGAACTGACATTCGTGAATTTTTGTCAGATTTTGTTGACAAATTTAATAATAAATTAAATAATTATAAATGAATTTTTTTCTTTTTTAAGCCATTTTTTACGCAAGAGCAGAGCAAACCCTGTGCGTTCATTCCATCCAACTAGATAAGTTCGTAAGGTGCTCCGTTAGGACTTCCGGCGCAGTTCACTCACCCACCTAGGGTGTTCCCTGAGTACACATTCCCTTCCCGGAGACTCCATACTGATTGCTCGCTTCCATTAGTACGCCTACGAAGAGCTATTCGCTCCTTTTGGAAACATTGCATTGCCTAGAAAAGGTTGCCCGATATTTGTTTGCCTGCTGGACAAGGCCTATGTTTCCGTTGTTGTTGTTATTGTAACGAAGCCTAGTGCTGCCCAGAAGTAACGCTTTTGTCCTTAATTGTCATACAAGGAAACGAGCAGTTACAATAGGGTTGGACAAAAGTGAAATTAAATTAAGAAGAGTAAGATCCCAGGAGCAGTCGAATAAGTGGTCAGTGTCGTGAGGCGAAGTGGTGCATACCGGGGAAACTTTTGGTACCTTTGGACTCAGTCTGGATAAGTAGTTTCAGTTTTAGTACCAGGGGTAGGTAACATGGTCTAGAAAGTTTCACTGGTGATAAATCGCTACGACAGTCGGGACGTACCGCAAGGGAGTGCCGGAGCCTAGCGGATTGATTTCCGGCCAAGAACTGTTAATTCGACAACACTTGCTAAAACCTTGGGTACAGTTTTTGTCGTTACAATAACAACAACATGGTTTTTTGCGGCTTTGTATACATGCTGCCGAAAGTTACCCCCAAGGCGTGGGCCATTCGGTATCAAAGCTCCATCGACGTAGACTTATAACTCCCTGCTTGCGGTCGTGAGTAGGGTGGGGAGGATTTTGCCGAGGCTGCTTGTGGCTTAAAAGCCGGAAGGAGTCGGGAGATAGCTATGTATTTATTCTGTTGTGAAAAAAAAATTCTTTTTTATTTTCATTTAATTTTTTTTAAATGACGTAAACAACCGTCAAATAGTTTCCAAAAAAATTGATTAATGTAAATGGGTGGTCAACTCAATTTGTAATCGACGGCACATGCGACGAAAATTGATTCCAAAATTGAAAAATGTTAACAGGCCTTAAGACACATGTTTTGTCTATTATGGAATTTTAAATTTAAAATAAGGAAAATACCATTTTAACATTTTAAAATCACGGTTTGTGTATATGGTTGCGTTTGTGACTCTGCTTATTCCAAACCTGAGTTTGCCTTTTTACGGTGATTCGCACAGATATGCTATGCCTTGTGACACAGATATATTTTAATTGTCTCTTCTACGCTGATGACCTCAAACTCTTTTTTAAGATAACTGCCCCGTCGGACACTTTTACGACGATTTTTCATACATTACTTTTCATGCATCTTTTCAAATGCCGTTCGGAGTCGGCAAAAAACTGTAGGTCGCGCCAACTTGTAGGAAAAACCACAAAAGCAACACACTACAAGTTGGAGAGAGAAGATCGGCAAAAATCTCGTTAGAGGTTATGATAACCTGTTGGTATATCGCCGCCATTCGTTTTTTTTTCCTTTTTTTAATTTTTTTATTTTGTTTGGGTTTTGGTATAATTATTTGACTTCTTGTACCGGTACAAGTTTTCCCAAAGTGGTTCGAACCACTCAAACGAACCGCACCTGTTTTTGGAGTGGTTTGCAAAATTTATATATACATTCGGCATTATTCAGACTGTCGAAATGAGTGTCGATAGAACACAATGCAAATTTTAGTGCCGAATTTAGCTCAATGTTTTGTTGTGCATTTTAACCATGATTTTAACTTTTAAATCCAGAATTTTCGGCATCTCATCTCATCTTCCTCACTGAACGATTATATTAAGGAAAAATAGACAGTATTGTAGTAAATATTGCTAATAAATGTTTCCTCTTTTCTAATCGACTATAGTTTCGACAATCAGAATAAGCCTGATTATTTATTGTTTACCCTCTAGTTTGCAGCTAGCTTCTTAGCAAGGTTTAAAATAAAGTGTCGGTTTAAAACAAGGTTTCGGGTTTGCAACGAGTTTCGATTTCGTTCTTGAGCATTTATTTCGGTTTCCAAATAAAATCTAATCTTAGCTTGCGTCATAATGACGCTTAACCGCCTAGGCGATTTTGGCCGTTTCGTATCAAAGCACGCCAGTCATTCCTTTTTAGCGATAACTGACGCCAATTGGAAACCCCAAGGGAGTTCAAGTCATCCCCTACCTGTTGTTTCCATCTCAGTCGAGGTCTCCCCCTTCCTCTGCTGCCGAATTCGGGTGTCGATAGGAAAACTTTCTGTGCTGGTGCTTCTTTGTCCATTCGCATAACATGACCCAGCCAGCGGAGCCTTTGGGATTTAGTCCGCTGAACTATGGTCAGGTCTGCGTAAAGCTAGTACAGCTCATCGTTAAACTTCCTTCGATACTCGCCGTTGGCATCACGGGAAGGACCATAAATCTTCCGGAGAACTTTTCTCTCAAATACTCCAAGGGCCATCTCATCTTCTCTTGACACTGTCCATGATTCCGAGTCGTACATCAGGACTGGTATGATGAGAGACTTATAGAGCGTGATCTTTGTTTGTCGAGAGAGGACTTTACTTCTCAATTGCCTACTTAGTCCAAAGTAACACTTGTTGGCAAGGGTGATTCTCCGTTGGATTTCTAGACTGATATTGTTTTCGGTGTTAATGCTGGTTCCCAAATAGACGAAGTCTCTCACCGTTTCAAACTTGTAGCTATCAACGGTAACTTGGCTGCCAAGGCGCAGGTGCGCCGATTCTTTCTTTGATGACAGCAGATACTTCGTCTTGTCCTCGTTCACCGCAACACCCACTTTTTTCGCTTCCTTATCCAACCCAGAGAAAGCAGCGCTTACGGCGCGGCTGTTAAGGCCAATGATATCAATATCATCGGCAAACGCCAGCAATTGCACGCTCTTGTAAAAGATTGTGCCATTGCGGTTTAGCTCTGCTGCTCGAATTATCTTCTCCACCATCAGGTTGAAGAAATCGCACGAAAGTGACTCGCCCTGTCTGAAGCCTCGTTTGGTTTCAAATGGCTCAGAGAGGTTGTTGTTGTTGTTGTTGTTGTAACGATGTGTAGTCCTGCCCAACGCGTATTTTTCCTTAACCTAATTGTCATCAATATCTTCTAACGGGAGTCCAAGGAAACTAGCAGTTTCAATAGGATTGGACCAAAGAGAGATGGGTGTTAGAAGAGTGGGCTCAAATGAGCAAGAAAATAAGTGATTGGTATTGTGGGGGGATGAGCCGCATGCCGGACATACATTCGGCACATCAGGGTTCAGTCTAGATATGTAGGAGTTTAACCTACTACAATATCCAGAGCGTAATTGAGCCAGAGTGACCCTTGTCTCTCGAGGAAGATGACGCTCCTCTTCTGAAATGCCAGGTGTTGCGGCATGTAAGACATTGTTTAGCGGACAGAGCGCAGAGTAATGGCCAACAGACGTTGTATGGATATGCCCCAAAGCCTGTTTGTGCACCTGTAGATCAAACGGCGTTGTTATATAGTGACGGATCTCATCAAAATGTTTACGTAGATGCGACCTTATGGTCCTAGGAGGCGGAATGAGTTCAAGCAGTTGTCTACCGGGATGCTGTGGTTTACAGCAGTTCAGTAGGTACTGCTTGTTTAGCATTTCATTATGCTCCCTAACTGGAAGCATTTCCACCTCATTATGTATATGAGAGGTCCTTCCCGATTCCGACGGAGCTGTTGGTTTTGCTCAACGTCATTTGGCAAAGCCGTATAAGCTTTGCAGGGAAGCTAAATTCAGACATGGCGGCATACAGGCAACTCCTTTTTGCGCTGTCAAAAGCGGCTTTAAAATCGACAAAGAGATGGTGATGGTGAAAATCTGGTCGATGGTAGACTTACCAGGTCTAAAGCCACACTGATAAGGCCAATCAGTTTGTCTACGATGGGCTTCAGTCTTTCACACAATACGCTAGAAAGAACCTTATGCGATATTAAGAAGACTGATTCCGCGGTAGTTGGTGGGGTTAGCGGGATCGCCTTTCTTGTGGATTGGGCAGAGCACACTTAAATTCCAATCTGGAGGCATGCACTCATCTGACCATATTCTGCATAAGAGCTGATGCATGCTTTTTACCAGCTCTTCGCCTCCGTGTTTGAACCGTTCGGCGGGTAGTCCGTCTTTTCCAAGCGATTTGTTGTTTTTGAGCCGGGATATAGCTATCCTCACTTCATCATAGTCAGGTGGTGGGACGACTTTTCCATCGTCAGGGATTGGGGTATCGGGTTCGACGTCTCCCTCGCAATTTAGCAGTGAGGAGAAGTGCTCCCTCCATAATTTAAGTACATTCTGTACGTTACCAGGTCGCCGTTATTGTCCTTACAGGAACTTGCCCCGGTCTTTAAACTTTCCGTCGTCCGCCGGATCTTTTCATAGAATTTTCGGGCATCATTCCTGTGAGCCGGTATCTCAAGCTACTCACACTCACGCCTTTCGGCTTCACATTTCTTTTTTCTGAAAAGGCGCCTCTCTTCCTTCCTCGCCACACTATAGGGCTGCCATACAATGCGGGTTGCGCCCGTTCGCAACGTCTCCCTGTATGCAAGTTCCTTTTTGTCAGAGGCAGTGCTACATTCCTCATCGTACCAGTTGTTCTTGCGGGCTCGCTGAAACCCTATAGTGGCCTCAGCGGCGGTACGCAATGAGTGAGAGATATGCTTCCATTGCTCGGTTAGATCGTTAGGTCGAGGATTGCCCTCTGATAGCATGTGTGAGAGTCGAGTGGAGAAATTATCAGCTGTCTGTGTCATGGGCGCTTCTCGACGTCAAACTTTTCTTCCGTTACTGTGCGCACTTTCTTCGCTGCACAGAGGCGTGTGCGTATCTTGGCTGCAACAAGATAATGGTCCGAGTTGATATTGGGACCACGTAGGGTGCGCACGTCCAGAACGGTGGAGCTGTGTCTGCCGTCGATCATGACATGATCAATCTGGTTTCTAGTTCTTTGATCAGGGGACAGCCATGTGGCTTGGCGTTTTCGCTTTTGCTGGAACCTGGTACTACTGATGACCATATTGCGAGCAGCGGCGAAGTCAATCAACCTAGTGCCGTTGGGGGATGTTATATCGTGGAGACTGAATTTTCCAACTGTAGGACCAAAGACTCCTTCCTTGCCCACCTTGGCATTAAAGTCGCCGAGCACGATTTTGATATCATGCTGGGGTCAGCGATCATAAGTCTGTTCAAGTTTATCGTAGAAGGAGTCCTTCTCTGCCTCGTCCGTCGCCTCAGTCGGCGCATAGGCGCAGATAAATGTTATGTTGAAAAACCTCGCCTTGATGCGGATCGCAGCGAGACGCTCGTCCACAGGAGTGAACGCTAATACTTGTCGGCGAAGTCTCTTCCCCACCACGAATCCTACACCACGCGCTTTGCTGCGTGCCTGGCCACTATAGTATACGTCACAAGGACCGATGGTCGTCTTTCCTTGCCCCGTCCATCGCATTTCCTGCAGGGCGGTGATGTCGGCCTTTGCGCCTACAAGGACATCAACCAGTCGGGCAGCGGTACCGTCCCTTGAAAGGGTCCGGACATTCCCGGTATATGCCCTAATATCCAAATCATTATTCCTTATTCGTTTTTCCGGGTTGTCAACATTAAAGGGGGTTCTCATCCGAGGCTTTGGTACATTAGTTTTCATTGGAATTAAGTTTTTTACGTGGCGGGTCCCAAGCCTAGCGCACAACCCGTTTTGTGGTTTTTGGAAATATTTAGATAGGTCACGTTGCCCATAGTGTACGAACGAGGACGCAAGAGTTGGAATTGGGCAAGGTCGCACAGCATCCACACCCCATTACACTCCAACTAAATAAATAACCAAATAAAAACACGAAGAAAATAAATTTTAATACTAAAATACTCAAATACTCAATAATTCACAAAGGCCCTAGTTGACAATTTTTTTTTGCGTAAACGCAAAGTTAAAGGTGGCTCCGGCAATGTTGGGAAAAAATATTAGCTTAATTATAGGTTAAGAGGTATAAAATTAAATATTAAGATATTTTAGATCATTTTAGTGCGAAAAAGTAAATAGTGGAGAAACAGAAACATAGAAAAGTAACAGTTTTGAAACAGCATGATTATCAGTAGGTAATCATTATTTTGATTTAATTTAGTCGTTACAGAAACTAGTTAACTCACATTAGTCTAGGAGGGAGGGAGTTCCAAAGACTTATCGAAGTAATGAAAAATTGGCGAACAGAAATCAGCATACGATATCGGACATGCGCAAGCAGGACAGACCTTGATGAGTGTAGGAAAATAAGCTATAGGTAAACAGGCTCCTTCGTTAATATTAATTTGAGTAATGTAATGAGCGTTCTGACTTTTAACAGATTGTCGAAGGAAATGTTTAGCAGCTACCTTGCATGATAGGAAACGTGATCGAGTCTCGGCAGCCCAAATACGGGGCAGTGAAATAACGGGGGCGTTATTTCCTTTTCACGCCCGCGGGCGCTATTTCTTTTTGATAACGGGCACTATTTCCTTTTAATTGGAAATAACGCCCGCGGGCGTTCCTTTTTAAAAAGGAAATAAAGCCGGCGATCGTTATTGCCTTTTGTAGCGGGCGTTATTTCCCTTTTGAAAAAGAAATAACGCCCGTGTTGACAAAGGGAGATAATGCCGTGCGGAAATTTAAAGTTCTCGAATAATAAAATAATAAAAATTATTAAATCTTTGCATTCCTTTATTATAAAAAATGAAAATTTTCTCCTGCGGCGCTTTTTTTAATAAACCCAGTACTTTAAACTCAGCCTTGGGTAAATTTTAGATTAATAAGGCTAAATATTTTAAATTTTTATTGAAATTTTCGCCTGCGGCGCTTGTTTTTTAATAGACCCAGTATTTTTAACTCAGTTTTGAGTAAATGATAAATTAATAAGGCGGCGCTTTTTTTAATAGACCCGCGGGCGTAATTTCCTTTTTTCGGCGGGCATTATTTCCCTTTTAAAAAGGAAATAACGCCCGCGGGCTTTCCCCAAATACGTATCTTACTCACTTAATTATTCCTAAAAAAAGTGTTCTTTGAAAAAATTAGCAGCGAATTCAGCAGCTTTTTGACATTTAATTCAGAGAGAGAGCGCCAATTCGTTGCAAGTTATTGCTGGAGATTTTTCGTCCAGCAGAAACCGGTAAGCAGGAACAGCTGATCAGTGGCATAGCAAAACAACAACAAAAAATGTAAATTGAAATTGTTAGCCAATCAGAAACGTAACCGCTGTTTTGTCTGCAAGTTTCAGCTGAACCCTGTGCGACGAAAAATTAGCATGAATGAGATTTTGACAGTTTTTTACAAGACTCTCTTCTGCTGACAGTTCTTTGCTGGAGATTTCAAGAACCAAAGCTTTTGTTTCTTTCCTGCTAATTATGAATAATTAGGTTTGTTTACTGACCAAAAAAAAAGTTCAGAGTAGGTTAGAGCAGAGCAGAGCAGCGCAGCTGTCAAAATAGAAATAGAGCAACTCAGAGCAGAAATGCCATGAAACACTTGAATCTCGATAGTTTCTTTTTATTTGGGTTTTTTGTTTAAATCTTCAAAATTTATGCAAATTCACGTTTACAAAAACATTGATTTTCTTGCAAGCTAATTTTTTTGAAGTTTTCAAAAATTTATTTTTTCCTGACTGACAATTGCTTCTCTGCTCTAACTTACTCCATAAAAAAAGCTAGAGCAGAAATTTGTGATCTGGATTACTCTAGTTTTGTTTTGAGCGTACTCATGAAACAAAAGATAGAGCAACCTAGAGCAAGAAAAGTGTTCGTTAAACACAATTTTGTGAAATATCTCGATCTGGCGTAAGCTAGAGCAGCCCAATAAACAAACCTATTATTCCTAAAAAAAGTGTTCTTTGAAAAAATTAGCAGCGAATTCAGCAGCTTTTTTACATTTAATTGAGAGAGAGAGTTGCAATTCGCTTCAAGTTCGCTGCAAGTTGCTACTGGGGATTTTTCGTCCAGCAAAAACTAGCAAGTAACAAACAGATGATGGTGACATATGCAAAAATCAAAATTGATTGCATATTTTTATGAAATTTAAAATTTATTACGAATATTTTGAAAACTATGAGTTATTTACCAGCAAATGAAGTAAGTACATACAATAAATACCAAATCTTCAATAATTCCGTATCTTTGAATAGCAATGCGCCGAAGCCCAATGTCAGGAGACCAATATAATCCTGCAGACACAGTTACAGGAATCGGAAATACTGAAGGTTATAAGGCATTCAATTTTTTTATACGGTTTACGTGGTTTACGTCGATATATACGCAGAAATTGTCCAAAGACTGAAAAATTCGCAATTTCATGTGCTGCGGAAAAAATGTATTTTCATTTGTCAATTGGCAGAACAGCTGTTCTGCTTGAGAATTTCTGCTGGCTCCTGTTCGGCGAAAAACTAGCAGAAGAGAGCATGGGGGGGGGGGGCAAATTTTCAATTATAGGGGAAATTTTTTTAACTATAATTTAATAATGAAATTCCTTTAAATATAGTAACTTTAAGAGCCGGTAGTACCTCTATTCATTATTTAGTTATGTATGTACATTCACTTGTGCGTATATTGAAATTATATATGTACGATTATACCTTTCGAAAATTAAATGAAAAATTATATAGTAAACTAGTTGGTGCCCGCGACTTCGTATGCGTATAATTTCTGTTTTAATGTTTGTCTGCTCGATAAACCCAAATTTCGGTCACAAAAAAATGTTTTCATCGGACTGATACAGCTTAAAGTTTAATAAAAAACGACCCTAAAGCCATGTGATTTAATAACATCGCATATTACAGCACCCATTGTCACCTTTCGTTAGACACCTATATTGAGCTAAGACATTTTTTGCCACCCCTGGTCCAAATTTTGGACGATAACTCCAAAACCGGTTGAGATATCGCAAAATAGTATCTTAAACTTTTTATTTCCTATAGGGTAAGAAAATAGTAAATTTCCCTTAATAGCCATATTAAGCGTTTTGGTATTAAGGCTGTGTGCTAATTGAAAACATTTTTCGTCAGAGTAAAATGAGGTGAACAAATTTCCTATGGTGAACGAATATTTGCCATTTTGCTGTGCCAAACGAAACGTTAAATTATGACAGTAGTAAATTTTGACGTATGGAAAAAGCACGTGCAAAAGCAGATGCTTTTTGAATCTATTCTCATTTTACGTGTTTTTCATGCAATTATATTGCGTATATTCGCATTATATTATATTTTAGTGTTAAATAACGCAGGTGAACATAAATTTATGTGAAATAATATGAATGTTAACAGCACATGCATCCCTGTGCTCACATTATTGATTGTCAAAATTTGACCTACCCCCAGGGCTAGGGCAAATTCTGACGTTCATATTCACCACGATAACTGTCAGAATTTAACATCGCTCTGTCAAAATTTGCTTTTTTAAACCGTTTGGCACACAGCCTAAGAAGGTTCATATTTTATGAGATATCTCCGGGGTAGCTTAGGTATTGAAATTAATCAAATGGTTTATGACAGCATTCATAAACACCTTTTGTTTGATACCCATAATGTACTAAACATTTTTGTTGAAATATTCGTCGATACCTCCGTACCCGGTCGAGCTATCGAAATTTCAAGATATCTCCCAAACCACTTCAGATATTTCAATGAATCACATCGCATATTATAGCACTCATTGACACCTTTCGTTTGAAACCCATATTGTACTAAGACATTTTTGGTCATCCCTGGTCCACATATTGGGCGATAACCCCAAAACTCGTTGAGATATTGAAAAAAGTAATGTCTTAAATTTTAAGTTGAGCGTCGAGCAACCCAACGAAAAAAGTTTCATTCAATTCCATTCATTACTTTCACAGTAATACGGCCACAAACATACGGACAGACAGACAGACAGACACACACAAATTTTTAAAATGGTTGATTTAGATTCTAATCGCTTAATAATGATTCCCCAATCAATTTTTTCTTGATATGTGCCATGTACAGACATCGACCTGTTACAATTTTATTATATGTAGAGATTAATAACTATTTTAAAGAAATTCTGCGGGTATCTTCTGCAAATCGATCCAAAACTTCCTCTTCAATTTGGTGCATATTATCTTTCACATATTTTCGATGTACGCTTAATGAGCACAGACCTAAGAATTAGTTTTTTTAATTAATATACAATATTACGAAAACAACATAATTCGTTACATTACCTCAAAACTGCTAAAACTCGTCCAAAAATACGAGTTTTAACCTTGATTTTAATAATCTGAAAACGGAAATTTGATTTTTTATTTCTGTCAAGAGAAATTTGCAAACAAATTGAATTGTTTTTGAATTTTTTTCTCACCCTTGGAAAGAGTTTCCAGAATTTAGGTAGAGCAGCCGAGATGGCATGCCGCAACACCTGGCATTTCTGAAGAGGAGCGTCATCTTCCTCGAGAGACAAGGGTCACTCTGGCTCAATTACGCTCTGGATATTGTAGCAGGTTAAACTCCTACATATCTAGACTGAACCCTGATGTGCCGAATGTATGTCCGGCATGCAGCTCGTCCCCCCACAATACCAATCACTTATTTTCTTGCTCATCTGAGCCCACTCTTCTAACACCCATCTCTTGTTGGTCCTACCCTATTGAAACTGCTAGTTTCCTTGGACTCCCGTTAGAAGATATTGATGACAATTAAGTTAAGGTAAAATACGCGTTGGGCACCTCGTTACAAAAACAACAACAACAGATGGCATCGCCTAACGGATAACGATCTGGCCTACACTGTAATGCACTAGTACATTGCACATTTAAGGGGCTCGAATGCCTCCTTATTCATGGTGAAGCCCACTTGTCTATCAGGCCCTACCGCATCCCCGACCAGATTGACATTCCAGTCCTGTGTCGGGAGGAAAGGATTCCATATCCGCAGCATCGTGAGAATTCTCTCAGGCTCTGAAGGAATGGCAGGAATCCTTGCCTTGCCCTTGGCCGAGCCGGAATGTCCTTCCAAATGACGACCTCGTTTTTGCACCTTTGTAGACTTCACACAGTCTAGCAGCTGCTGCCTTGTGCAGTGCAATATTTCTTGGGACGTCGCACGCGTTTTTTTTTAATCTGTCCCTGGTGCCAACCCGCATTTGTGAGCGCCATAGTACCACCCGGAGACTCCAAATAAACGTCAATAAGAGCGTTACCGAGTTAGTTCCGGATGTGCCGCCACTTGTCTTTGGGGATGGCCAAACGGTCGTTGCATCGGTCAACAATACCTATAAGGATCCTTTCCTTGGTTACTTCAGCGAAGCTTGGTTTACCTACTCAGGGAGTGTTCTGATAAAATCGGTAATTTCTTATCACACGCATCATCTCTAAAAGTTTCATCGTTCGGTTTAGTGAGCTTGCAGTGGCTCATACGACTTTTTTCTTTGAAATAAATGTAATAGAGCGAGATCCCAGAGCTACCAAGCATCACTTATTTCTTAATTTATGAATTTTAGATTAATGTGGAAATTTCAAAGCTGTACCTATGACAGGTGCCTAGGTACCAGGGGCAAAGCCGAAAAAAACTATCCTAATTTCACTTACTTTATAATGGATGACTTTCATATATTTATCGTAAAATACCACCCACGGTTTTTGCCAACTTTGGCTGTTTTTAAATACCCGATTTTCTCCATTTTTTGTAGAACACCACCCTTAAGTAGTATCAGACATTTTTAGACTTCGTCCCATTACAAAAACTTCAGCCAGACACCGCAAAGCTGGGGACTTTTGATCATTCTTACTGCGCTTTCACAGTTCAAGCGGGTTTGTCCAACTTTGGCTTTTTTCAATTGGCAGCTCTTTACACATGTTTCGTAAAGCACTACTCTACTTCACACATGTGTCTTAGAAAATTTTTAGACTTCGTCCGATGACGAACTTTTCTTCATTCTTACTACGATTTCACTTGCTTAAGCGGGATTGTCCAAATTTACTGTTGCCGGATTTTTTATAAAAACTAATGAATTTAATATAAAACATTTAATTTTACATACATATGTAAAAATATAGAATTTGAAATAATAAAGAATTGAAATACCCCAAACGGCAATAACACAAACTTTGTGTTATTGCTCAACTGAATGTGAAATAACACAAAATCTAGCAAAATTTTGAGGTTTGGTTTATTACCACTCGGAAAGAAGTCAAATTTTGTCTTATTGCTCAAATATGGTATTTCATTTCAGACAGGATCGCAAGGGGCTCATATCAAACCTGCTTAAGTGGTTGAGGCCAAGCCGCGCACGATCCGCTGCGACCGGTCGCCGCGATCTGGCACATGACCCGCGCCCCCCCGGCAATTTTATTTAACATCTTTTGTCCCTTTTAACTTCAAACGCAATACTTGACATTTTTTGTTAACTTTGTGACAATATAAATTTGATTTAACAAAAATTTTGAAAAAATTTATAAACACAACAATAATTCACGAAATAAGCATAGTTATCTAAAGTTTAGTAAAATATAGAGAAGGCATCATTAACAACTGCTCGGCAAATCGGACAAATTATTTCTGTATTTCCTTCCTCAGCATTCTTTTTCATTTGCTGAAAACAGTCATTGCAAACTTTAAAATGTTTGCATGGAACAAACAAAAGTTGCCGTTCTTGTTCGCAGCATATAATACAAAGGATATAGAGAAGGCATAATTAATTAAGTAATATTTTTAACACTGCACGAGGATTAACTACGAACACGTTTGTCTTAATGAATTTTGAATGAATTTACCGCCTTCTTCATAAGTTTCATTGAGTTTCATGTAAAGTGTGAAATCTAAAGCAAAAAAAAAACTCTACACTCTACACTTGTTTTAATACATAATGGCAAGTTGAGAGTAACAAAGAATGTATCTACAATGTATGCTTATATATTACTGGACTTATGCTGCAGCGGTAAATCTACATATTTATACGACAAATGTGCGGTGCGAACACAAAAAAAGTCAGTGATGCTATCATGAAAATTTGACTTATTTCTTAAAGTGATGCAATAACACAAATTTGTGTTATTTCACATTCAATTGCGCAATAACAAAAATTTGGTTTATTGCCGTTTGGGGTATTTCACCCCCCCTGGTATATCGCCGCCAGCCATTACTTTTTTTTAGCATAAGTATAATCAAGGTATATGATTATACGCTCATGAGCCATTGCATCTTGAGCAAAACCTTTACTTACCTGAATACATAGAGCTTTAGTGAGGTTAATTTCGTGTTGCGCTGTTGGTAACTTCAAATCTAAGGCACGAGTGGAACGAGATAAGGTAACTGCCATTGCGTATATATCTATTGCTGCATTTGCCAAACGACTCAAAATATATTGCTCATTAACAATACTTTTGCCATATTTCAGTAAAAGTCCCTCAACTGTTTTGCCAAATATTTCTATACAGACAGCTGTGCTTTTAGAATAAGGAAGTAGGTCAGGTGCTACGTAAGGTTTGAAGTCTATTGAGGCAAGTCCAATGGATCTCGAGAGTCTGCTTAATAACGCGGTAGAAATTATGTCAATGTTATTGATTGGGGTTTTCAATGCTGCCCGCAACTCTTTCAAATCGGATGCTGCATACTGAATACCGGTAAGTGCTACGAAAAGGCGCAAAATATCGTTAGTGCCTTCGAATATTCGAAAAATTCTGAGATCACGAAGAACTCGTTCTAAACCAGTTTCCTTCATGTAACCCATGCCACCAAGAATTTGAATAGCTTCATCACAAACATACCAAGCAGACTCAGATGCAAAAACTTTTGATATAGCAGCTTCTAAGTGGTATTCTTTACTCCCTTTATCCATATTTTGGGATATAGCATAGGCCATGGATTCAGTTGCATATTGAAGAATATTCATTTGAGATAGTTTCTCCTGTATGGAACCATATTCTTTGATTCTTTTTCCGAACTGTACTCGGCTATTCGCGTGATCAACTGCTTTTTGTATGCACACTTTCATAGTTCCGGACAAAGTTGCTCCCATTCCGAATCTTCCATTGTTTAATATCATCATAGCTACTTTAAACCCTTCGCCTTCCTCTCCCAAAACATTTTCCACTGGAACATTAACATTTTCAAAATATACTTCTGTTGTATTCGATGCTTTAATTCCCATTTTTTTTTCTGGGGGACCACTAGTAACTCCTCCAAATGATCGTTCCACGATGAAAGCAGTCACCTGTAACAATTAATCGTTTACATTTACAGACAGAGTGAAAAGAAAGTGTACATTATTACTTCCGTTTGTACAGTTTCGCTTATTTTTTATAAAAGTACCTATACGTAGCAAGTCTAAGTTCGGGTAAACCGAACATTAAATACCCAGCGATTTCTACCAGTTTCATCAGGAATATTTCCTATACCACCATGAAACCTGCAATGTTTCATCATTCTACTATAATCAGTTTCAAAGTAATGACCAGTCGAATTTTCTAAAAACCCCCTTTAAAATCCACGGTGCCACGCCCGCTTTTAAAGTTTAACATGATGTAATGGGGTGTGCCCTGCAAAAATCGAGAGTACTCTATTTCCTATCCAAAGAGTACTCCAATGGGAGCATCAGAGTACTCCAAATGTAATCCTTTTTCATATAAAAATTGTGCTCCAATTAACACTGCGATGTCCCAGGACTGGACCACCTACTCCAACCTTCGCTTTGTTTCTGCTACTCCATGGAGTACCTACAGTCAGAGTACTTTGCAATCTACTCCAATGTTGTTACTTCTTGGAGTATATACTGCCAGATCGATAGTGTCGTGATTTTCGTCGATAAGGTACTAGCACGAGCAATGATCGACTTTCAAAAAGCTGAAGGTGTTCCGCTAAAGTATACAAAGGATTATTATTGGAGTACTCCAATATAAAAAAATTGGAACACATAATCCAACGACTTGGGCAGGGTGGTTGCTATGTGACCTTGCCCAATCCCGACTTTTGCGTCCTCGTTCGTACACTCTGGGCAACGTGAGCTATCTAGGCTCGCGGCAGAAAGAGAGGGAGCCCCGGTGGGGCCACTCTGACATACTTGGTTTAAGGGCTTAAAAATCTCCAAAAATCAGGTAATTTTGTTAGCGGCATAAGATTAGTATCTTTTTATAGTAAAATTCAACGAGTTACAAAACTGCACTCTCGAAAAAAATCTAAAAATTCTGTTCCAAGAGTTGAAAATTTTTAGCTTTATTTGAATTTGAGTGCACTACGCAAAAACCTAACTTTTTACACTAATGTACTGCAAATTGAATTGTAATAATTTTTATAGTTTTGTTTCTGTTTTTGTACCAGACCTGTTAATAATTGATTAGTAATCGGTAATGATTAGCATTTCATTGATTATTTTTTGAGAAGCCACCTTATGATTGATTACCAATTACTTTCACTTTTTAATGATTATTTTTTCAATTGATTAAAAAAAAAAATCAAAAAAAATCAAAAAAATTAAAAAAATCCAAAATTCAAAAGTAATCAAAAATAATCAAAAGTAATGATTACTTTTGATTACTTTTGATTTTTTGATTTTTTTTTATTTTTTTCCAGTACTGTTGTAGAAAAATATGTTCATACATAAATATTCACTTGCACAAACATACAAATGTATAGGTGAAGCAAGAAGTAACGGTGTAATCCCAACAACAACGACGGAGGCGTTGAAATATGTTGTGCAAACACAATTATATAGTTATATGGGTGATTCAGCAACTGGAGCTGACATATGGCAAACAAAAGGTGTTCTAAAAGAGGCTGCACTATTTTTCAACACACCATTAATATCGTCCGGTCCGGTTGAAAGGCTGTTTTCTTTTGCTGAAATTATTAATGCTCCAAAGCGTGGGTCATTTTCTGACATTTCTTTTGAAGCACTTACATTGTTAAAATCAAATTTTAACTCCTAAGTATTGGCGTGTCGATACGCACTCATGTCCACCTACATGAATTATTTTTAAACTGAACCGTTATTGTTGACTATTTGTGTTATTGTTCTTTAATTGTCATTACATTATTACTTACATATTATTCACAAATATTACTAAATAGCATTACTTAAACAAAAATGAATAAAAATAAAACGATTCTACTTCTACTATTCTCTACTCCAACAAAATGACTACGTCGTCCATTTTGGCCGAAAGTTATTAATCCCGGACCTCTCTCTATGGATAATAACCACTTAATTTTTGATCAATTGATCATTACTAGTCTCTTTTGGGCATACATATGTAGTTGGTATGCCCACGTTTTACTTTGTGTAGCATACTTATAAGTGTTCGAATAGAACCATCCGACCGTACCCATAGGGTTTTAAACGAGAAATGCACGACACTACTCGTTTAGATATAAAAGGGACAAATTTTCACCACTACAACGCATATAACCATCAAACCTGGCATTTTTTCTCATATGTATATATACTTAGCGATCAAGGTTCATTCTAGAAATCCATGAGCCCCAAAGTGTAAGTAGGTGTATATATTTGCATACAAAGATACACAGATGTTTATACTTTTAACAACAAAACTTTAAAATAATCCAAAAAAAATCAAAAAAAATCCAAAAAATAAAAAAAAATCAAAAAAAAAATCAAAAAAAATCAAAAAAATTAAAAAAAATCAAAAAAATCAAAAGTAATCAAAAAAAGCCGTTTTTGATTACTTTTGATTATTTTTGATTTTTTCTTGATTTTTTTGATTTTTTTTGATTTTTTCTAATCGTAATCAATTAGTAATTGCTTTTTCTTGAAAGCAATTAAAATAATCATTAGTAATTAAAAAATTTTCTAATCAATCAATTACTAATTACTAATCAAAATTAACAGCTCTGTTTTGTACAAGGAACAAAATTAATTTTGTTTTTTGAATAATGAATAAAAATTTATTTCTTATTTTTTCGTCACTCATCCCTCAAAAATAAGGTACAATTTTATTTTTGAGTGACGAGTGACGAAAAAATTAAAAATAAATTTTTATTCATTATTCGAAAAAATTTGAGTGATGAATTATAATTTATTTTTATTTTAAGAGATTCTTGAATAAAATAAATTGTTATTCATGACTCAAATTTTTTTGAATTAAAATACCCGGTCACTCAACACTCAAACTTTTTCGAATAATGAATAAAAATTTTATTGTAATTTTTTCGTCACTCGTCACTCAAAAATAAAATATTGCCCATCCCTGATTTGGGTCCCTATCAACGAAATCCGCTACTTTATTGCTTTGACAATTTTTTAAATTTTTTTGTTTATGTTTTGTTGGCGGCCGCCGTGGTGTAGCGGTTAAGTGTTCGGCCTTCTACACCAAGTCGTGGCGGTTCGATGCCCGGCAAAAGTAACATCAAAAATTATTAAGAAAAAGAATTTTTCTAAAACGGGGTCGCCCCTCGGCAGTAGTTTGGCAAACTCTCCGGGTGTATTTCTGCCATGAGAAGCTTCTCAGCAAAAAATTCATTTGCTTTGCAAGTGCCGTTCGGAGTCGGCAAAAAACTGTAGGTCCCGCCAACTTGTAGGAAAACTCAAAAAGCAACACACCACAAGTTGGAAAGAGAAGCTCGGCTAAAAATCTCGTTAGAGGTTATGATGATAACCTGTAGGTATATCGCCGCCATTAGTTAGTTAGAATATACATTAGGGTGATTCAAAAAAAATGTCGACTTGGTCTTACCCCCTAAAAAGTTAGGTATTGATGAGAAAATAAGCCTTGCAAAAAATTAGTGCTCTAACTTAACCCTTAGAGGTGGCTATTTTTTTCGCCCTTTCCCATACATTTTGTATGGGGAAATATGGCATTTTTTTTCAAAGTGAATTTTCTTTTAATTTTTGAAAATATTTTTACATACTCTTAAAGTTGAAGCTTTTTGAAGCTTCCAAAATAGTAAGCCATGTGCGATTATCTTAACTATTACGATAATTACAGCTATTTGGAAATGGCTGAGTTTTGTACTATTGCACACACATACACAGTAACACGTATAAAATTTAGTAAATTTTAAATGGCTATAATTATTTTAATAGTTAAGATATTCATATGGCTTACCATTTTGGAAGCTTCAAAGCTTCAACTTTAAGAGTATGTAAAAATATTTTCAAAAAAGTTTCAAAAATTTAAAGAAAATTCACTTTGAAAAAAAAAATGCCATATTTCCACATACAAAATGTTTCAGGGGGTAAGACCGAAAAAAAACCAATTTTTTTATTTGAATCACCCTAATACATATACAGCTGTTGACAGTTAATTAGAAACGTTCACTTTCGGTCAATGCTTGGTGAGGATAGTAATGAAATGTTTAAATTTACCGTTTGTTTTTCTCTTAAAAGAAGTTGCATTTCTTTTGTTACTCTGTTTACTTTTAAATGCGCCCAGTTTTGCAGTTGCGTAATTGAAGTACTGTTAATATTTTTCACAAAGAGCATGGGTTACTTAGCGCAAGGTAGAAAAAGTGGGTCAGTTAATTGGAAACAGTTGTTCAATGATAACATATCATCACGTTGTGGTGCTCTAATAATAATATTAACTAATTTTGGTAAGTAATTATTTTATAGTTGGTGTTTATAATCAATTTAAATGTTCTTCCTCAAGGCGTCTAATGGGAAAAGGCAAAAGTTGCTCACCTGCCCTACGCAGCTCTATTTATGATCTTCGCAAAGCTGGAAAGTCATACAGTGAAATTGCAAAGCAGATCAAATGCTCAAAAAAAATGGTTTTTAGTGCCTTAAAGCATATCCAAAACTTTAAAACTGTTGCCAATGTTCCACGCAAAAAAAGGCTTCGGAAAACTTCAGCGGAAATAGATCGCAGGATAACACTAATCTCTCGAAGAGACCCAAAAAAGAATTCCTCTGACATACAACGCGAAATTCAAGATGAATTCGATGTCGAAATATCCAAAAGGACAATTGCTAGGCGTTTGGTCGAATCTGGACTGCATGGTAGAGCAGCACGCAAGAAACCCCTTCTTACTAAGATTCAAAGGAAACGCCGCTTAGACTTTGCTAGATCCCATTGGGCATGGGCTCCAAATCAATGGAAGTATGTCGTTTGGAGCGATGAAACGAAGATTAATCGCATTGGTCCTGATGGTCGGAGGTATGTTCGACGGCCAATCAACCAGGAATTCAATCCTCGCTATGTTTCACGCGTAGTGAAGCATGGTGGAGGATCAATCATGGTTTGGGGATGTTTTTCCTGGAATGGTGTTGGTCCACTCCATAGGATTGATGGAATTTTAAACAAGGAGAAATACGTCGATATACTGAAAAATGTGATGTTGCCGTGGGCTGAGGAAAATTTGCCTGTTATATGGAAATTTCAACAGGACAACGATCCGAAGCACACGGCAAAATTAACGAAAAAGTTTTTTGACGAAAATTCCATTAATGTTCTGGAGTGGCCATCATCCAGTCCAGATTTGAATCCAATAGAGCACCTCTGGGGTGACGTTAAAAAAGCCGTAAGTGCCAAAAATATCCCAAATATGGATGTCCTTTTTGATGAAGTCAGAACGGCATGGCAAGCAATACCAGTGGCACGATGCCGCAATCTTATTTCATCAATGCGCAATCGGTGTGAGGCAGTATTGAAGCAAAAGGGTTATGCAACCAAATACTAACTAAACCCCTTTTTGTTATCTGATAATATATTTTCGTTTCTAATTAGTTGCCACACCCAAATCATGGATTTCACAAGTTTTTGTAAAAAAGTTAAATGGAATTAAATAATTATAAATACATTGTTTTCTATTTGTTCTTAAGTTTAAATAAAATTACCGAGAAATTTATTAAAACACGTATTTTAATGGAAAAATTGCATTCCGTTTAAAATAGTTGGTCGTTTCTAATTAGCAGTCAACAGCTGTACATGTACACAATACATTGACAAAAACGGCACTAGCTTGCCTCGAATTGATTTCGTAATAAATACACATTGAGAAGACACCATCATCATCATTTATTGGCGCTTAACCGCCTAAGCGATTTTGGCCGTTTCGTATCAAAGCACGCCAGTCATTCCTTTTTAGCGATAACCGACGCCAATTGGAAACCCCAAGGGAGTTCAAGTCATCCTCCACCTGTTGTTTCCATCTCAGTCGAGGCCTCCCCCTTCCTCTGCTGCCGAATTCAGGCGACGATAGGAAAACCTTCTGTGCTGGAGCTTCTTTGTCCATTCGCATAACATGGCCCAGCCAGCGGAGTCTTTGGGCTTTAATTCGCTGGACTATGGTCAGATCTGCGTAGAGCTCGTACAGCTCATCGTTAAATTTCCTTCGATACTCGCCGTTGGCATCACGGGAAGGACCATAAATCTTCCGGAGAACTTTTCTCTCAAATACTCCAAGGGCCATCTCATCTTCTCTTGACATTGTCCATGAATCTGAGCCATACATCAGGACAGGTATGATGAGAGACTTATAGAGCGTGATCTTTGTTCTTCGAGAGAGGACTTTACTTCTCAATTGCCTACTCAGTCCAAAGTAGCACTTGTTGGCAAGAGTGATTCTCCGCTGGATTTCTAGACTGATATTATTTTCGGTGTTGATACTGGTTCCCAAATAGACGAAGTCCCTCACAGTTTCAAATTTGTAACTATCAACAGTGACATGGCTGCCAAGGCGCAGGTGCGCCGATTCTTTCTTTGATGACAGCAAATACTTCGTCTTGTCCTCGTTCACGGCAAGACCCACTTTTTTCGCTTCCTTATCCAGTCCAGAGAAGGCAGCGCTTACGGCGCGGTTGTTAAGGCCAATGATATCAATATCATCGGCATACGCCAGCAATTGCACGCTCTTGTAAAAGATTGTACCATTGCGGTTTAGCTCTGCTGCTCGAATTATCTTCTCCAGCATCAGATTGAAGAAATCGCACGAAAGGGAGTCGCCCTGTCTGAAGCCTCGTTTGGTTTCAAATGGCTCAGAGAGGTCCTTCCCGATTCTGACGGAGCTGTTTGTATTGCTCAACGTCATTTGGCAAAGCCGTATAAGCTTTGCAGGGAAGTCAAATTCAGACATGGCGGCATACAGGCAACTCCTTTTTACGCTGTCAAAAGCGGCTTTAAAATCGACAAAGAGATGGTGAGTGTCGATTCTCTTATCATGGGTCTTCTCCAGGATATGGCGTATCGTGAAAATCTGGTCGATGGTAGACTTACCAGGTCTAAAGCCACACTGATAAGGTCCAATCAGTTTGTCTACGATGGGCTTCAGCCTTTCACACAACACGCTAGAAATAACCTTATATGCGATATTAAGAAGACTAATTCCGCGGTAGTTGGTGCGGTTAGCGGGATCGCCTTTCTTGTGGATTGGGCAAAGCACACTTAAATTCCAATCTGGAGGCATGCATTCGTCTGACCATATTCTGCATAAGAGCTGATGCATGCTTTTTACCAGCTCTTCGCCTCCGTGTTTGAACAGCTCGGCGGGTAGTCCGTCTTTTCCAGGCGCTTTGTTGTTTTTGAGCCGGGATATAGCTATCCTCACTTCATCATAGTCAGGTGGTGGGACGACTTTTCCATCGTCAGGGATTGGGGTATCGGGTTCGACGTCTCCCTCGCAATTTAGCAGTGAGGAGAAGTGCTCCCTCCATAATTTAAGTACACTTTGTACGTCGGTTACCAGGTCGCCATTATTGTCCTTACAGGAGCTTGCCCCGGTCTTAAAACCTTCCGTCATCCGCCGGATCTTTTCACAGAATTTTCGGGCATCATTCCTGTCAGCCAGCATCTCAAGCTCCTCACACTCACGCCTTTCGGCCTCACTTTTCTTTTTTCTGAAAAGGCGTCTCTCTTCCTTCTTTGCCTCACGATATTGTTGCCATACACTGCGGGTTGCGCCCGTTCGCAACGTCTCCTTGTAGGCAGCGTCCTTTTTTTCGAGGCAGTTTTGCATTCCTCATCGTACCAGTTGTTCTTGCGGGCTCGCTGGAATCCTATAGTGGCCTCAGCGGCGGTACGCAATGAGTGAGAGATATGCTTCCATTGCTCGGTTACATCGTTAGGTCGAGGATTGCCCTCTGCTAGCAGGTGTGAGAGTCGAGTTGTGAAATTATCAGCTGTCTGTGTCATGCGCAGCTTCTCGACGTCAAACTTTCCTTCCGTTACTGTGCGCACTTTCTTCGTTGCACAGAGGCGTGTGCGTATCTTGGCTGCGACAAGATAATGGTCAGAGTCAATATTGGGACCACGCAGTGTACGCACGTCCAGAACGGTGGAGCTATGTCTGCCGTCAATCAAGACATGATCAATCTGGTTTCTAGTTCTTTGATCAGGGGACAGCCATGTGGCTTGGTGTATTCGCTTATGCTGGAACCTGGTACTACTGATGACCATATTGCGAGCAGCGGCGAAGTCAATCAACCTAGTGCCGTTGGGGGATGTTATATCGTGGAGACTGAATTTTCCAACTGTGGGACCAAAGACTCCTTCCTTGCCCACCTTGGCATTAAAGTCGCCGAGCACGATTTTGATATCATGCTGGGGGCAGCGATCATAAGTCTGTTCAAGTTTATCGTAGAAGGAGTCCTTCTCTGCGTCGTCCGTCTCCTCAGTCGGCGCATAGGCGCAGATAAATGTTATGTTGAAAAACCTCGCCTTGATGCGGATCGCAGCGAGACGCTCGTTCACAGGAGTGAACGCTAATACTTGGCGGCGAAGTCTCTTTCCCACCACGAATCCTACACCACGCGCTTTGCCGCGTGTCTGGCCACTGTAGTATACGTCACAAGGACCGATGGTCGTCTTTCCTTGCCCCGTCCATAGCATTGAGAAGATACGTTGCTGGCAATATAGAAGTATTACATATATGCAACATTACTAATCTTTGCTCAATAGTCAATGGGATAAATTAATAAAAAAAGTCAATTGTTTTTTCTCAAATTTGACAACAATTTGTTTGAAGAACCTTTCAAAATTTGAGAAAAGAAAAAAAAAGAAATTGCTTTTTTTTTATTAATAGTTTTCGAGCACCAAACCCGATTACTCAATTATAAAGAAAACTAACTCAATCAAAAGGTAAAGTCCTCTCTCGAAGAACAAAGATCACGCTCTATAAGTCTCTCATCATACCTGTCCTGATGTATGGCTCAGATTCATGGACAATGTCAAGAGAAGATGAGATGGCCCTTGGAGTATTTGAGAGAAAAGTTCTCCGGAAGATCTATGGTCCTTCCCGTGATGCCAACGGCGAGTATAGAAGGAAATTTAACGATGAGCTGTACGAGCTCTACGCAGATCTGACCATAGTCCAGCGAATTAAAGCCCAAAGACTCCGCTGGCTGGGCCATGTTATGCGAATGGACAAAGAAGCTCCAGCACAGAAGGTTTTCCTATCGTCGCCTGAATTCGGCAGCAGAGGAAGGGGGAGGCCTCGACTGAGATGGAAACAACAGGTGGAGGATGACTTGAACTCCCTTGGGGTTTCCAATTGGCGTCCGTTATCGCTAAAAAGGAATGACTGGCGTGCTTTGATACGAAACGGCCAAAATCGCTTAGGCGGTTAAGCGCCAATAAATGATGATGATGAACTCAATCAATTTATCTGTCTGTACATTGTATTAGTCCATTATTACACTGAAGACCTTAATCAATACAATTACCTTATCTTTCTTTTCTCCAGTTTTTGAATCCAGTTGTTCAGTTTGCGCGAACACCGTCATTACCTCAGCTATACCACCATTTGATATCCAAATCTTAGAGCCGTTTAAAACAAAATATTTTCCATCCGGACTTTTTACAGCTCGAGTTTTTATTGAGCCAGCGTCAGAACCGGAACTAGGTTCAGTTAGAGCAAATGCTGCATATACTTTCTCTGTAGACAGCCTGGGCAAATATTTTTCTTTTTGCTGTTGAGTACCAAATAACAAAATTCCTTTAAATCCAATGCTTTGGTGAGCTCCGAGAGTAATTCCCACACCCAAGTCATTAGCTCCTAGTATTTCGCATAAACGACCATATTGCGTATTGCTTAGACCCAATCCTCCATATTCTTCTGGAACTTGAATTCCGAAAGCTCCAAGCTCCCACAATTGGTCGAGTGTCTCTTTGTCTATCAATGAATTGTCATCGTTTCGTGCAGCGTTATTCACTTCCTAAAAATTAGAATAGTTTTTTACCATTATCATTTTCTGCTAAGTTTAGGTAATGATTTGTTTTATAAGTGTACAATAGGTTGTATCGAAAAAAGCTCGTTTCGTGTCACCATTAGTAAAAAGTTTGCCGCTCAAATTTTTTTAAGCATTCGCGAAAAGACGTTAAATCAAATTTTTTGCATTAATGGCCGCGTCACAACCATGTTTCGCATGTACATGCGTTTAATGCAAACTTATGCGTAAAAAGAACAGCAAGCGTAACAAAAAACTGAGAAGGCCAAAAGGTTTTGAGAACATACATATCTATATATTAATAGGCTAACACTCTCCGCATACAAACTTTCGTAACCCGACTTCGTATAGTATTTATAGAAAGATCCCTATAAAAGTTATATTGGAAACTTAGAACTGACTAATCTGCTGTCTCACCAAAAAAAATTTTGAAAATTATTCTTAGTTGATTTATTATTAAACAAAAAAGAGGTCTCCAAACTCTCCAGCATTTTGTTATCTCCACATTCTGTTATACCCGAACTATACATCACTATTCAGCACTCTTATAAAACTCCCAAAGACACAACCATCCGCTCATTCCCTTACACACACACGTACATATCTATGCAATGATCCAGCAGCTGCCACTTGCTTTTATTTTTGTGCCAAAAAAAAAAAAACAACAAAATGTACCAAATCATATCATCTTCGGCATCTAAACACCATTTGTAAGCTGAGAAATCCAGCTTCACTTCTGGCTTTATATATTTAACTTTTTGCCATTGGTAAAGCTTTTTTTAACGATGTAGTTTTGTAAGAAAATTCCACAATGTTAAGATCGAAATTTAAATATCGTACGGACTTTAACTAAAGAACAATTTTACATGACACTAATGCTGATTTCGTTGAACATGTTTACACCCTTGCACAGAATACTGTAAAAGTGTTATAATATTGTACCCGTTCTACATGAAACTGCTATATCGATAAAACGAACAAAAAACATTGCCCGTTTGCTATGCTATGTGCATGAATAATTAGGTTTCGCTTATCAACCATATTCAATTGTTATTGCAAAATCCAATTTTTTTTCACCAAATTTATCTGTCAAATAAAATTTTCGTCAGCTGATTTTAAGTGCAACCAACTACCCTGTCAAAGCTTCAGAGGGTAAAAGGTGTGAATTTTTTAGGAAATGAAAAGTTATTCTGTTTGACGTTTTATCACCACTCTACTCTACTTTATTTACGAAAAACACATTTTTGGGTATTTGTTTCCTTTAGGGATCAATCGCTAATAAATTAGCTAAAATTATGGGAGATAGCTGAAAAGACAGGTTTTGGCCTCAGGATCACGAGTCCGGAAGCGCTTTTTTAATTTTTTGTCTCTATGGAAAGTTATGGTCAAAAAATCGAAAAATTACCCACGGCACGCATTTTTTCGCACGTTTTTAGGTACAGCCTAATAAAATTACAACAACCACATGAAAACTTGCCACTTTGATTGCAAATACCTCTTCAGAGAAGCAAAATATTAAAAAGCGCTTCCGGACTCGTGATCCTGAGGCCAAACCCTGTCTTTTGAGATATTTCCCATAATTTTAGCTAATTTATTAGCAGTTGACACCTAAAGGAAACAAATACCCATTTTTACTTTGATTATTTGATGCTCTAAGCTTTTCTCGATTTTTTTTTAAGTTTAGGGGGTTAAATATTGGAAAAGTATATTTTCTAAGCAGAAAATATATTTTTCATACAGTTGAAGATTGCCCAGAAAAATATTCCCAATCGTCTAATTTAAAGAAAGCTGTAATTAGACGCTGGCAAGTATAAGTATAATTGACAGAACTCTGATTTTTTTTCAATTTTCCTTGCTTACAAAATAAAATAAAAACGAAAAATTAAAAAAAAAGAAACAGTTTTCAATTTTTGCTTCCACCGAGAATCGAATATAGGTGTCCTGCAAGTAGTAAACATTTATACCCATTCTGGTACAAAAAGGGTACAATTAGTCTCTTCATAGGACATGCTCGTACAAATGTGACCAATCTATTCCATCTAAAAGAGACTAAAAAAGTAGTAGTCTGCTTTTCCTCTGGATTGATCCCGGACTAATCGTATTTTTTGCAGGGAAATACCATACAAACTTTTACTAATGCACCTTTTTACATAAGAAGTTAGTTATATAGAATTAAAAATTTTGATTCCAACATCAGAATTGTAATTTTCAAAAAATAGCTTTAAAAAAATTTGTTTAAAAGAAAAATATTAAAATTCATGCACAGGAATGTTTCACGTATTGCCGGTTCTGCGAGAGCGGTATTTGTACTTGTGCATTACCCTTCGTACCGAAACGAGCCGGGTTGTTTTTTTTTTTATAATGACCCGGCCAAGAGCAATACATTTCGAAGTGACCCTGTCTAACGCGTCACGATTCCCTCACCTATTGTCATCCCCGAAACAGCCCCTTGCAGCACGGCTGCTCCTTATTCTCTTGATCCGGGCTGGCATTGAGCCAAATCCTGGCCCTAGAGAATGGTTCTGCTGCGTTTGCCGGAAGAAAATATACACAAGACGATCACACTCAGTACAGTGTGCATCATGCAAAGGTTGGTTGCATAAATTTAGTTGCTCCGGACTAGATCCTAAAACACGCCGGCCCACTAGTTTCTTCAAAAGTTTTGTGGCGCCTTGCTGTTCACGTCCTAGGACGTCTCGAGGCAAGCGACGTTCTTATGTTGCATTATCGCCTTCCTTAAATCAAGTCTCCACGACCTGCAATACTTATATTGCCCAGCAGAATATGTGTGTTTCCGGCTGTAGCTCGCTTCCTAGTGCGTCAACTTCACAAGTATCCACTCATGGCTACTTTCTTCGTAGCACATCAGTTGATGCTTTTAGCACTACCGAGCTTCAGCCCCCGTCTCTGAACCCCTTACTAACTTCTTCCGGCATTAGTACGAATGCAAGTCAAGGCCATCAACTTCTGGTCCCTCACTCTTCGTGCACTGTATGTCGGCATAGGATATATGCGTCTGTGGCATCGGTTAAGTGCAATTCCTGCCTAGGCCGATGCCACCTACGCATATGTTTTGGGCTCGCAAACAGAAATCTCTGGACTGATGTGTTTGTCGCGCCTTGCTGTCGAGTTGTGCAGCCCTCAACGCCGACGGATGTACACTCATCTAATAGTGAACGAAATCCGCCGGCTTCAGTACTGCAACGGAGATCAATATCGCGACCTAGCCTACCACCATCTAGGCGTACACATCAGTCTCTAACTCCCAGAGTGGCCAATGCCTCTCCTTCGCAATTTAAATTGTTGCAATTTAACTGCAACGGCTTGACCGGCAAGATAGCGGAGATAACCACATTTATGCAGCTACATAAAATCAAAATTCCTGCAATCCAGGAGACAAAACTTGGTCCCCACTCGAATCTCCGAGCAAGTGGAGGCTACCACGTTCTTCGGCATGACCGCACGGACGGCGGAGGTGGTCTCGCGTTCCTTGTTCACCATACGGAGCAGTATAGGGAATTTGATATCAACACTGACCAAAGAGACTTACCCTTAGAGTGTCAGGGTATAGTTATACAAGCTGGTGGTGTTGATCTCTCAATATATACATTCCTCCCGTCACCTGCTGCCCCAGAAGTTATCGTCCTGACCTTAGGGCGTTTCTTTGTGGCGATAACCGTATCATCATGGGCGATTTTAATGCCCACCATGATATGTGGCATTCACACCTTTCTGTGGACGGCAGAGGACGGGAATTAGCCGAGCAAATTGACACTTCCTCTTTCTGTACTGTGAACGGAGACACCCCAACAAGGATGGCTGTTAACTGCAGTAGCTCCACAGACTTATCTATTGTTAGCCCGGGGTTAATTAACAGCATTAACTGGCAACCTATGGTGGCCTTGTCATCCGACCACCTGCCTATCATCCTGTCCGTCGATCGTGCCACGGATTTTATCACGTCGGAGAAAAGAACATACGTGAATTTCAAAAAGGCTAATTGGGTCGGCTTTTTGGAATTCACGGAGAGCTCCTTTGGTGATCTTCCCATTCCCAATGATGTACACGTCGGCGAGCGTAACATACGGGAGGTCATTAAAAAGGCTACAGCCCGTTTTATACCAGCTGGTAGAATAGAAAATATCAGGCCTAACTTCCCAGCTGAGGCCGCAGCCTTGGCCAATGAACGTGACCTCACATGCAACATCGATCCCTCTGACCCACAGATCGGTGATCTCAACGTGGAAATCAGGCGGCTGGTTAACGTACACAAACAAACCAAATGGGAGGAGCACCTTAGGTCTTGTAACCTCTCTACCGGTGTTGGGAAATTATGGTCCACCGTCAAGTCCTTGTCGAATCCTTCGGGTCCACCAAAAAATGTCGACATCACCTTTGGTGACAAGACTTTAAATGACCCCAGGAAATGTGCGCAGGCTTTTTGTCGACAGTATGTCCCACACCCTGCGCAAGATAGGAAAAGACGTGGAATCTTCAGGCGCGCGCATAAACACAAAAACTATGCCCCCGTTCCCATCACCGCTACAGAGGTTCAAGAGGCCATCCGGAAGGCCAAAAATTCCAAAGCCATCTGCCCTGATGGCATAGCCATGGTGCATCTCAAGCATATCGGCGCAGCGGGAGTCAAATATTTAACTGCCGTCTTCAACCTGTCTTTGATCACAGCTGTCATACCCGACAAATGGAAGCAGGCAACTGTGATCCCACTACTAAAGCCTGGCAAGCCAGCTAACGTTGGGGAGTCATATCGTCGGATATCACTCCTCTCGCCAGTAGTAAAGACACTTGAAGCGGCCCTACTCCCGCTCTACACATCACACTTGATGTTAGCCGAGCACCAACATGGCTTCAGGAAAGGCAGGAGCACAACATCTGCTCTAAATGTCATAAACACTCAGATAACTGACGGTCTAAATCAAAACAGACCTAATGACAGGACGGTTCTAGTTGCACTCGATCTGAGTCAAGCTTTTGATACAGTAAATCATGGGCAGCTTGTATCCGATTTGGAAGACTCGTCACTCCCCCCCTGTCTCAAGCGTTGGACCGCCAATTATCTCAGTGGTCGTCGGTCGTCTGTTGTATTCAGAAACAAAAAATCTAAAGCCAGGAAGATCAAACAAGGGGTACCACAGGGTGGTGTCCTTTCCCCGTTATTGTTTAACTTCTATATTTCGAAGCTTCCTCCTCCACCTCTTCCTCTTCCTCTTACGAAGACGATTGCACGATATTGGCTACTGGTACTTCCGTTGATGAGCTGTGCTCTAAAATAAATGACTATATCCCCTCTCTATTCGAGTTCTTCACCGCCCGAAGCTTGACATTGTCGCCAACAAAGTCTTCGGCGACCCTATTCACGACGTGGACAGCGCAGGTTGGCATGGAACTAGAAATTTATGTAGGTGATCATAAAATACCTACTGTCGCTCACCCAAAAATCTTAGGAGTGACTTTCGACACCATGCACACTTTCGCTGCCCATTCAGCTGCAATTGTCTCAAAATTACAGAGCCGTAACAAAATCCTGAAATCACTAGCCGGCAGTACTTGGGGTAAAGACAAAGAAACGTTATTGGTAACGTACAAGGCAATTGGTCGGCCGATCCTGAACTATGCGTCGCCGATATGGTCGCCGGGGCTTGCAGACGTTCACTGGAATCAGCTTCAGGCCTGTCAAAACACCGCGCTCAGAACCGCTACGGGGTGCGCCCTTATGTCACCTATATCTCATATACACAATGAGGTGGAAATGCTTCCAGTTAGGGAGCATAATGAAATGCTAAACAAGCAGTACCTACTGAATTGCTGTAAACCACAGCATCCCGGTAGACAACTGCTTGAACTCATTCCGCCTCCTAGGACCATAAGATCGCATTTACGTAAACATTTTGATGAGATCCGGCACTATATAACAACGCCGTTTGATCTACAGGTGCATAAACAGGCCTTGGGGCATATCCATACAACGTCTGTTGGCCATTACTCTGCGCTCTGTCCGCTAAACAATGTCTTACATGCCGCAACACCTGGCATTTCTGAAGAGGAGCGTCATCTTCCTCGAGAGACAAGGGTCACTCTGGCTCAATTACGCTCTGGATATTGTAGAAGGTTAAACTCCTACATATCTAGACTGAACCCTGATGTGCCGAATGTATGTCCGGCATGCGGCTCGTCCCCCCACAATACCAATCACTTATTTTCTTGCTCATTTGAGCCCACTCTTCTAACACCCATCTCTCTTTGGTCCAACCCTATTGAAACTGCTAGTTTCCTTGGACTCCCGTTAGAAGATATTGATGACAGTTTAGGTTAAGGAAAAATACGCGTTGGGCAGGACTACACCTCGGTACAACAACAACAACAATGTAAAGCAGGAGTTATTAGCTTTCAAATAAAAACTCGTTTTTTTTAATGGGTACCCTGTACAGAAAAATATATTTAATTTTTGAAATTAGCATGGCTTAGTACTTTTAGGTGTAAAGTTTCAATAAGTTCTGAATACTATTTCGGTTTTTAAAAACATATCTCTACGAAGATTATGAATTATTTTACCTTTTTATAAAATTGTTTTTATTAATTAAACGGTAACAGATGCTGAAAACGGGGCTTTTCTCCGAAATTGGCGTGACATAGTCCTTTGAGGAGTAAAGTTTCAGCCCATTCTGATGGCTCCTTCCACTTATATCAAAACATGTTCATAATGACTATTTTCATATAAAAATGCAAGAAAAACTCGGTTTTCTCGAAATGAGTAACTGGTACAAAAAAAAACCGATTTCATTTTTGAAATCAGCGTGGCATAATACTATTAGGTGTGAAGTTCCAGCCAATTCTGACCACTCCCTCTATTTTTGTCCATCATTTGCATGGAATCACGGCACTGTGTGCAGGATCGGCTCACCTCAAGTAGGTAACAAACGAGCCGGTAAATGTGGAAATTGACCTTGCCTCGAGTGACCCAATTGTGACCCGTGTATAAAATTGAGCGAATGAAAAATCTAAAAAATCAATAAAATTTTTTTTTTTTAACCATGCTTAAGCGCATGAATTTACTTGGGACTACGCCAATTGACACCGAAAAAAATACATAAAAAATGATTTGGAGCCTTTGAGATGGAAAAGAACGCATAAAAATCAAAATTTTTTTTAAAACTGCTATCTCCAACTTTTTTAGTGCATAATTTTGAGTGGGACAGAATATATGAGACAAATTCGTTTTCATAGAAAACATGTATGTATGTTGCTGAAAAAACCCTTAAAAAAACAGCGAAAGGGTCGATTTTTGGACCAAAACCCCATAAATATTTGTTTTTCAAAAAACTGTTATCGCCGTTTTTAGCGGACATTTTTGGGTCGCACAAGGTGTACATGCAAATTTTAAAATCAAATGAAAGTTTGTTTAGTAGATCATGGAAAAAAAACCTTAAAAATCTTGCTCCTTGAGACTCACAACAACAAACCAGATCCACAAAAAAAAAAAAAAAATACAAAAAATTAATAAAATAGATATTTTTCTTGGAATGCCGTTCATTTCATGCTGGCTGGTGGCGCTTCGCTGTAAAAGTATAACGGCACCCACGTGTTTATGGGTATGTACGCATATATGTATGTATGTAGCTACATATGTTCGAACATACATACGTTCAGTTGTATTTGTTTTTATTTTTTAATTGCGCTGCATACTTGTCTCGGCGACTGTTTTTTTGGCTTAGTAATTTTTTGTGATTCAAGGAAAGATGTTGTTGAAAGTATGACGTTGTTGTTGTAGCGCTCAGTAGAGTGAAAGCGCTGTAGACTGTAGATTGATATGCAGATAGCTTTTAAACATTTTATACTTCTATTATTGTTATAAAAAATGTATATTGGTTTAGGTGACATTCACCTCAGTTCAAAAATAAACATTCTTTTAATTTTAAAAATAAAAATGTTAAGCTATTTTCAAATACACTTAAGGCTGGTTTTTACTTGGTCAAATTTTGACAACTTTTATCGACTTTGTCGAAATAAGCTATCAAATCTCGATAAAATCGATGAAATTTGACACCATTTGACATAATGAAAAGCAGCCTTTATTCTCAAATGTTCGGTATGGATTTTTTGGCCTAATTTCGGTCCTCCTCTAATTATAATAATAAAATAATAATAAAAAATTTGTACTTACTGAAAAAAATTTTTCAAAAGGGGGCACTAAACTTGTAATTATCTCTTTCTGCTCATCTGGCATCACATCAGGATATGGAAAAACTTCCTCAGGAAGAAACTTTCCACGAAAAAGGTTTAGCATAAAAGAAGAACTTTTCTGTGATGGCGAAGTTTTCTCATTATTTGTTTCCTTTACATTCTTGTTGATTTGAGCTGAAAAATATCTGAAGACAATAGGATTTGGGAAATACATCAGTTGAAGATTAAGATATAATGCGTAACTATCAACTAGTGGAAAATTAATGTGTATACACATCCAGGGCCGCCAAGAGAGGGGGCTACAGGGGGCAAATCTCCCGTGCCCGGGATTTTTGAGGGGCCCGGAAATTTAAATAAATAGGAAAGAATTCAGAGTTTCGATTATTTTCGTACAAAAATTTTCCCGTACTCGGCTATTGCTTGAATATTCTCGTAAGACTAGTCTCAAATGAAAAAAGTTGTTTTTTTTTTTAACTATTTATTTGAAAATTAGTGAAAGTTACAGACATTTCCCTGGGGCCCGGTTAGTTTTTCCAGTCCGTAGGCTATTTATTTATTACTATCTTAAGGCGGCATATGTTTTCCAATCCAGTGCCTGCCTAGTTCTCCCACGATTGTTACATGTAATTCAAGTTGAAGCTGAAAATACAGAAAATTTCAAAGCTTTTTCAAGTAGTTTAAATCAATGAACCGAAAAAATGGTAGATTTTTTGGCGATGCTGCATTTTTTATTAGGAAAGAAATGTGCGATGCGCGAAAAAAACCACCAATCAACGCTTAGAACGTAGATTTATATGAAATAAAGCGTTATAATATTCCCTCAAAGCCATTATTTCAAGTTATGCAAAGCTAACTAAAAATACGTGGCACGCTACACTGTCGACACGTTTTTATGAATTGAAAATATTTAATAACTCAGTTATTCGAAATTTTCGTTTTTTAACAAAATATGAATTTGAAATATGTATAGTGTCGGACGAAACATTTTGAACCACCAAAAACGTTGCTTTTTGACCTTTAAATTCTTTTATATAAATTTTATTTTAATTTTAATTGAAAATATCGTTTAAGATCTAACGAATGCCATTCAAATCGATGTTCTAAGATTTCTTGCAAAATCTGTCTTAGGTTTGGAACTTTTTCTTCATATAAAAAGAAACTTGTACAAAAACCTGGGGCAATATGGGAAGAAAAGTTCAAATATAGTTTTGCCTATGTATAAGAAACTGTTGTGTAAGCTTGTAAGTATTCACCTAAAAGAAGGGGGCCTGTGAATTTCGATCCCCCGGGCCCGGAGTTCCTGTCGACGGCCCTGTACATATCTAGCAGTTGGAGGCCCGACGGTGCCCCCCATTGTTTAATAATATAAGGTTAAGCAGTCCGAGACGTTTTTGACACATCTCGGCTTCATGCTTCCCTAATCTGATTGACAGTGCTACTTCTTTTCAAAATCGTATGAAAATGGTAGTAAAAACCAATATTCTTGATACGAACAAAATTGCAGCAACACTGTAAGCTTTTGAAGTTTGTTTTATTATTATTCTGAAAAATTAATTGTCTATTTGGTAAGCTTTTTTATGAAAATTTATTATTGTAACTAATTAATAACAACTTTCCCTGTTCTGTGGACTTTCGTCAGCATATAAATATGTTACCTCTTTGTGATACATCGAAGCTGATTTTAGGAAGGAAAAAGCTTGTGTGCTTTCTTACAAGAGAAGAGTTGAGCTCACATTTAACCAAAATGCAGGTTCTGACCTTGCCCCCCTCGCTGGCTCGAATGAGCTAGAAGCCCATAGTCCCCAATCCGCAAATCCTCGAGCTTTTGACCCAGGGTTCTTGAATGAGGACCACATCCATGTCGCATTTAAAAAGACGACTACTTGAAGCAGCCGAGGATACTGTAGATTTGCGCAGATTTATCTGAAGCACCACCAACATGAGCGCGCTCAGACTTCCCTGCCGTACACATATCGTCGAGGCCTTCCCCGTCCACAATCTGTCTTCCATCTCCGAGCTGTTCATGTCACTTGGCGCAAGTGCTGTGGCGGACAACATGCTTTTCGCGTTGGACTCCTCCATTTCCTCTTGCGGTACTTCGATATCCGAGTCCCCGGAGCAGCGGAGATGGCATCACGCTCTGCATCGCCACGGTTTACGTGGATAACGATCTGGCCTACACTGTAATGCAATAGTCCGGTGCAACTTTTAAAGGGCTCGAGTGCCTCCTTATTCATGGTGAAGACCAGTTGTCTATCAGGCCCTACCGCATCCCCCTCCAGTCCTGTGTCGGGAGGGACGGATTCCTTATCCGCAGCATCGTGAGAATTCTCTCAGGCTCTGCAGGAATGCATGCCCTTGCCTTGGCCAAGCCGGAATGTCCTTCCAGTCGACGCCCTCGATTTTTGCACCTTTGTAGACTTCACCCAGTCTTGCAGCTGCTGCCTTGTACAGTGCAACAGTTCTTGCGTCGTCATACGCGACTATTTTAATCTGTCCCTGGTGCCAACCAGCATCCGTGACCGCCGCCATAATTCTGAGTGCTGCCCATAAATTAAATACGCGTTTTCTTGAACTAAATAATGAATAAGTAAGGGGATAGCCCGGCTTTAGGTCGTGGATCGAAGCCACACGTGGGGCGCGCCAAAACCAATATAAGGCAGGCTGCGCTTTGAATCTTTTTACGGACACGCTCCGTGTTGCATGCAACATAGGCGGCATCCGAGCCTGTAGCGGCAGCCTGTGGGTTAATGCCATATTGTAAAAGTCCACCGCTGTATCTGTGTGTTAACAGCAACGGAGTTTCCCTGGTATGTATTAGTAATGTTACGAAAGGCAAATACACGTATTTAGATGTCTGAATATGTATCTGCTAGTGTGGGTGAAATTGTGTCGTGAAAGTGGATATCTGTCGTGTCCCGCCAAATCTGTTAGATGTATGGGTGTCCTTCGTGATTGAGTGAAAGCGAACTTTTTGCCTAAGAGGTACGATCGCCAAGCTAAGCGAGGCAATGAGACAAATCAAAAGTTGAGCCAAGTGAGTGGGGACATCGTTTACCCGTATGTGAAGATAGTGCGGAAAAGGTTTAAACAGTTTATTTTTTCGGTATATAACTTTTTTGGTGGACCACAGTAACGGTCCGTAAGGAGTACAGTTCCCAGATCTGCTGTTTGCTAGAATTTCCTAAAGTTTCTTGCCTTAGTTAAATTTCGATATTATTTCCCCCTAATATTAAATTATTCTGCCCTGCATTTCAATTAGCCTCTACTATAATTTTTATACGACTTTGTTAAATTTACATTTCAATTAGCCTCTACTATAATTTTTATACGACTTTGTTAAATTTAAAGTAATTAAGTTTAATTTTTTTATACAGTGGTCACATTATTTTTCTTTTCGTTAGAATTTTCCTAAAATTTTAGTTTAATTAGATATTATCAATTTTCCTCATTTTTTTTGTTTGGATTCCGACCTACCCTAAGTTAATTTTCTCGGGTTTTTTTTCAATTCATTTTCTTACTTAGTTACTTTCAATACTGCCTAGTTTTGCTATTTCTTTATTTTCATTTTTTTTAGTTTTCTATAACTACCTTTTCTTTCTTTCGAATTCACCCTTTTTGTTTGTTTAAGTTCAAAAGCCTCCTTTTTTATACAATTTTGTTAACAGGATTTTTGCTCTTTACGTTCATACGTTTTTTTTTTTCTTTTTTTTATAAATTTTAATTTCGCTTTGGATTTTAATCTTTCTGCTTATCGAAGCCTTTGCATCCCAATTTTCCTCACCCTCCCTTCTCGACCCCGATATCCCCTAAAACCCCTTATTGCCGTTCTCTCCACCCTTTTCTTTTCTTCTTGTTTCTTGATCACTTTCCTGCTCCACACCCTCCCACACATCTTTTTTATGCAAGTTTTTTTTAGATAGTTTTCTTTATTTATCATTCCATTTTTAGTTTTCACTTTCGTTATTTAGTTGCAGTTTCAGTTTTCAATTTACTTCCTGATTAAATTTTTATTTTGCTTTGTTGTAATTTTTAATTTGTTTTTTTGTTTGCTTGCAAAGCATTTATTAGTTTTTTTTTTTCATTTATTCATTAGCACAATTTTTGCTTTGATTCGGACGGCCGCCGCACGTCCGAATAATTTCCTGTTGTTGTAAACAATGCATTGCCCTATCTAGAGTGTATGATTATTCCGAAGATCTTCATCAAGCTTTTCTAAAGGGAGTCCAAGGAAACGTGCAGTTTCAACAGGTTTATCCAGAGGGAGGGTTAGAAGAGTAGGTTCAGACGAACAATTGAAGAGATCATGGGGGGTCCTACCACATGCAGGGCATGTGTTTGAGATTGTATCATTAAGTCTGGATAAGTAGGAGTTTAACCTTACACTATATCCAGACCTAAGCTATGCCAAGGTGACTCTTGTCTCCCTTGGTAAAGTGCGTTCTTCTTCAGCAATATCCGGTGGAGGACTGTTCAGAACGGGATTCACAGGTAGAGATCCGACAAAAGTGTCTACCGACTCGGTGTGGATGTCGGTTAGAGCCCGCTTATGATTCTGCAGATCAAACGGCAAGGTAATATGATGCCGGATCTCATCATAATGCTTACGGAGATGTTTGCTTATGTCTCTCGGGGGCGGATCTATGCCTGGCTTGTCGCAGTTCAGAAAGAACTGCCTGCTCAGCATTTCCGCATGCTCTTTTACATTGAGCAGTTTTACCTCCTGATGGAGGTGAGACTCAGAATACATGAGGAGACATCCCGTAGCAGTTCTGATAGCAGTATTTTGGCAGACTTGTAACTTCGTCCAGTTGGTGTTATGTACATTAGACGACTATATGGGTGCAGCATAGTCAAAGACTGGTCGGCCAATGACCTCTCTGAAGTTGGCAAGACAGACAACTTTTACGTGGCAAAAAAGTAACTAGTGGATAATTTGCCGTAATTTATACGTAAATTATCCGTGAAAACAAAAATTTTGCCGCGGCCGTATTTTGGAAAATATTGAGTGGCACGCCAACTTCATGTGAAGTTAGCGTACCACCTTTGAAAAACTACCTTAGGGACCAGCTAAGGAAAAAATATTTGAACGTGATTTTGCCGTGAATTATCCGTAATTAAATGACATATTTAAAAAATTTTTTTTTTTTTTTGTTAGTGCACCGCCAACTTCACATGAAGTTAGCGTGCCACCTTTGAAAACCTATCTTAGGGACCAGCTAAGGAAAAAATATTTGCACGTGATTTTGTCGTAAATTATCCGTAATTAATCTGTGAAATCAAAAAATTTGTCGCGGACGTATTTTGGAAAAAATTGAGTGGCACGCCAACTTCATGTGAAGTTGGCGGTGCACTACCCAAAAAATTAATTTTTTTTTTTTTGTTAATTTTCCAAATATGCCACTTAGTTACGGCTAATTCACGGCAAAATCACGTACACATATTTTTTCTCTAGCAGGTCCCTAAGGTAGTTTTTCAAAGGTGGCACGCTAACTTCACATGAAGTTGGCGTGCCACTCAATATTTTCCAAAATACGGCCGCGGCAAAATTTTTGTTTTCACGGATAATTTACGTATAAATTACGGCAAATTATCCACTAGTTACTTTTTTGCCACGTAAAAGTTGTCTTGCCAACTTCAAAGAGGTCGGCCAATGGCCTTGTATGTAGTCAGCAACGTTTCTTTGTCTTTTCCCCAAGTACTGCCGGCAAGTGACTAGAGGATCTTGTTGCGACCACGTACCTTTGAGACCATTGCAGACACATGACCAGCAGATGAGAAAGTGTTATCCAGTGTCATCCCTAATAACTTTGGGTGGCTGACAGTTGGTAGCTTAGTGCCATCAACCTCATTTCTCACCTGGTGCGTCCATGTCGTGAAAAGCGTCGCCGTTGATTTAGTCGGAGATATCGTCAGATCTCGCTCAGTGAAAAACCTGGAAAGGTCGCAGAGGTAACCGTTGATTTTCGCACAGAGTTCATCAGTATAGGGGCCCTTCCCCGTCGCCATTATTGTACAGTCGTCGGCATATGCAACGCCGGAGACGCCCTCTGGTGGTGGGGGCATCTTCGATAGATAGAAGTTAAACAGTGTCGGGGATAGGACACCACCCTGTGGCACCCCCTGTCTAATACGTCTAGGTTTTGATGTTGCATTTCTAAAGTTAACCGACGCCTGCCGTCCATTCAAGTAATTAGCGGTCCATCTCTTTAACCCATCAGGTATCTGTGTTTCAAACACATCTTGTATGAGAGTGGCATGGTTGACTGTGTCAAAAGCTTTCGACAGGTCAAGTGCCACTAACACAGTCCTGTGATTTGGTTGGTTTTGATTTAGGCCGTTATTTATTTGCGTTGTAATGGCATTGAGTGCGGTGGTGGTGCTGTGCAGCTTACGGAAGCCATGTTGATGACTAGCCAGGTGCAGATTTGCAGTATAATACGGGAGCAAAATGGACTCTAGCGTCTTCACTTCCGGCGACAAAAGTGATATAGGGCGATATGAATCGCCTATGTTTGCCGGCTTTCTAGGTGTTAGTAATGGAACCACTCTCGCCTTTTTCCATATTTCAGGAATGACGAAAGTGTTCAGTGAAAGACTGAATAGAGCCGCTAAGTATTTGTGTCCCTCCTGGCCTAGATGTTTCAGCATCTTCATGGCAATGCCGTCGGGGCCGATGGATTTTGAGGGCTTAGCCTGTCTGATGGCTTCCTTGACCTCTGAGGCAGTGATGAGAATGGGCGTGTTTTGGTTTTTGTATTTACGCGCCTGTCGCATGGTTCTACGTTTAGCTCTATCGGGCGAGGAATGTAGAACAAATTGTCTACAGAAGGAGTTCGCACATCCCCTAGGGTCCTTCTTCACCCTGTCACCGAAAGTAATATCTACTTTATCCTTGTGTTGCGTTGGATTAGATAGAGCTTTGACCGTAGTCCATAATTTGCCAACACCATCAGAGAGGTTGCATTGCTCTAGGTGTTGTCTCCATTTGGCCAGTTTATGTTTATCGACCAACCTACGAATTTCCGCGTTGAGATCCCTTATACGGGGGTCTGCGGGATTGAGACTACGCACTTCATCTCTTTCTCTAGCCATGGCCGCTGCCTCCGCGGGGAAATTTGGTCTTATTTGAGATATTCGACCCGCAGGAATGTAGCGTTTAGAGGCCAAGTCAATGATGTTGCGGAAGTCTCGTTCGCCTTTGCGTACGTCCGTAAGAATGGATAGAGCAGCCAAGGATTCGTCCGTATATGTCTGAAAACTGTCCCAGTCCGCCTAGGACTGAGCTTGGTTTCTTGGACTGCGGCAAGTTTTATGTCATATTGCGTCATCAAATTAGTTATCTCTGCGATCTTACCAGTTAATCCGTTACAGTTGTGCTGTAAGATTTGGAAGTGCGCCGGTGGGGTCGATGTCGAGTTAACCATAGGCGTGAGAGACGGATGTGTTCGCCCAGGTGTTGGTAGGCTAAGACCAAGGCTGTGCCTCAGCCTAGTTAGCAGTGGACCTGGTGTAACCGGGTTGGCTGGCGTCGTAGGTTGAGGTGTGTCACAGCATGGTGCGATGAACGCATCCGTCCAGAGGTTCCTGTTAGCGAGCCCAGAGCATAGATGTACGTGGCATTGGCCTAAGCAGTTATTGCATTTGACCGATGACGCGAGCGTGTATAATCTTTGCCGACAAACAGTACACGTAGAGACAGGTGCGAGAAGATGTTGATCCTGACTCACGTGAGAATTTAAACGGGAGGGGGGGTGTGATGTAGAAACAGAGAGATACTGGTGCTCGGAGTTGCTCATGTCTAAACTGCTCCGGTGGGAGCGAGAGTGTTGAGCTGCTGCGCGTGATGTTGACGCCATAAGGCACGAGCAACAGTCTGGAGTTTGTGTGGCGGGTCGTTAAGACATTATTATTATTATTATTAGTATTGCTACTAGAAAGTGGCGGTAGGGGTGTGCTTGAACGGCGCTTACCGCGGGACGCCCGAGGGCGCAAACAACAAGGGCCACGAAAGTACTAAAGAAAGTACAGGGTCTGTGGATGTTAAGGTTAGGCCCTGAACATCCAGATTTATGGAGCCATCTCTTACACGAGAAGCATTGCACAGAATGCGACCGTTTAATATATATCTTTTTGCAACAGACACTGCATATCCATTCTTTTGGTCCGGGGTTCGGCTCAACGCCCGCCCGTAACAATAGAATATCTTGCAGCCCTGCTGCAAGGGGGGAGGATGATAGTTTCGGAATGGGACAAAACATACTAAACAGGGTTACATTGAAAGTGACAGTCCTTGGCCGAGGTAAAACCCCGGGTGGTTCCACTGCGCAGAGATCCATGGCGATGTCCTGGGTTTTCTGCTCTGAGAAGTGACTGTACATAGGGAACCGAATAATTTCCTATTTTGTTTTGGTTACCTCTCCTACCTACTCGTGAGTAGGTGAAGCCTTCCAAGACAGGAATTCTTATATACACTGAGAGAAATGCATTCAATGTTGTGACAATATCGCTATTGGTAGCGACGAGTTTGATGCAATATTCATTCAGAATGAGCGAGTTATCAAATATTATTTGCTCCCAATAAAAAGTAAAATGACATGTCAACCATTTCGATATGATGTACTGTTTTTATATTTATGGATAGAATACTGATATATTTGACCGGCATGTCCATATCTATGGTCGTGATATGTATTTCTATTGTCGGTATATCCATATCCATATTTACTGCATAGTAATAATGGTAGAGACACCGCATTAATATATATTGGCGAAATGTAAATTTTTCTGGGACGCATAATCATAATAGTTTTACAATTTTGACTATGGATTTTCTAACAATATTACAACTTGTTGGAGCGTTTTTTTTTTTAATTTCAAAATTTTTTGAATTTCTTATGATTGAACATTTTTCTAAAAATTTTATAAAATGCCGTAGCCGAATGGTAGAATACTGGGCTAACGTGCTAGAGGAGCAGGGTTCGAATCTTACTGAAACCAGATGTTAAGTTATATAAAATTTTGTTTTTTTAAACTATTTAGAATTTATCAATAGTTTTTATGGATACCATTTCAATAGTGATTTATCAAAAAAGCATTGATGAAAAATCCATATTCATTGATGGGACAGAATTATCAATTTTTATTTAATGTGATATCAATAATTATGGATGTTCCATCCATAGATTTCCCTCCGTGTATGTATGTGTTAGGTTTTATTTCCTTCCAGCTACCGTCTCTCCGCGACGCTGGCGCCTCTGTCAACGGGATGATCGGTAAGTGCTAGTGAGTAAGAGATTTAAAAATATTACCTACATACGTGTATATAATTTTTTTGCCACATTGGAAGCTAGGGGAGTAGGGCAAGCTATCTGCGCACAGTGGTCGTCCGATAGGCCTTAGTTTTTTTTTTTATTAATTATTCCTGTTTTGTTTTCATTTTCTTTTATTTAAGATTCAGTTAAATAACGCTTGTTGTTGAAGTAGAGTTTTCTATTAGGTTATTTTTGAAATTTTTTTGTTTGCCCCTTTGAACTAAACATTATTTTATTATTTTATTTTTTGGGATTTTTTTTTTTGGGTACATTCCTTGTGCTATTTTATAGTAGTAAGAGTTTCCTTTTCTTTAATCCATTTTTTCTTTTGATTTAACTAAACACTTTTCGTTAGATTTTCATTTCATTTTCCCTTTTCTTTAATTCTATTTTTATTAATTTTAAGCGCCGTAATTTTAATTGTATCTATAGTTGTAAGTTTTAATTTTTTTATTTTTCTATTATAAATTTTTTTTACTAATTGTAAGTTAATTTATAATCTCTGTTAAGTGGGTTTTTTTTTTTAATTTTGGATTGAGTTTAGAAGTTTATTTTTTTCTTTTGTTTTTCTTAAAACCGTCTCATTAATTTTAATTTTTTTTGCTATATAAATAAACTAAGCTTGTGAAATTTGAAAAGAATTTGTGTTGGTTTGTTTGTTCATAGTTTTTTTTGGTTTTATATGGGCTGAAAGATAGATACCATGTCTGGCTAAGTGAGCAGCTGATTGGTGTGGGTGTTGCACTTGTGCTTTAGAGGGGAGGCGAATGTGAGGCGACTAGGACAGACAGGACGAAATAGGAACATGGGACGATAACTGACGGACGGACATGTGTCAGGCAAAGGGGACTCCACTCGGTGAGCGGAGTCAAAGTGGAGTCCAAGGTCGTTCGTGTTCGATGAACGAGAGGGGTGGGATGACTCCACCTGACATGGACAGGCCTTTCTCTTTTTCTTTCCCTATTTCATATATAGATTTCACCAGGCATGAACCTCCTTTTTTGTTTGTGTAGCTGTAGGTAAGGCTGGTGAGCAAAAACCTACCCCATCCGACGAGCTAGCGGGATTGCCACCATGCCACCTTAGCCTCACCCTAACAGCCAGCTACATTACAAGTACTCTTTTAAAGAAGGGCTTAGGAAAAATTCAAAATTATTATTGGAATCAAGTTCTTCCTTTCAAAGTATGTCGTCCATAACATTATACGTGTCGCGGCCCAGCCCAGCGCTTCACTACCGACGTAGTGAAAAGTTAGATGCGACGCTTTTTGTAAATCGCATCATCACACTTAAACATCACGCGATGTTTAGTTGACATGTCGTAAGCAATGTTTACGCTATTTCCATTTCAATTAGGAAATAAAAACAATGCCTATACCCATGCATGAAAAGATGTATGAATTTTGTTATAAGAAAAGATCACACCAAAAGCAAGGAAGGGAGTAATGTGTCGCTCAATTTTTGATTTGTAGTTTTAAAAAAAATTGTTTTTTTGTGCATGAAAAGATGTACGAATTTTGTTATAAGAAAAGATCATACCAAAAGCAAGGAAGGGAGTAATGTGTCGCTCAATCTTTGATTTGTAGTTTAAAAAAAATGTTTTCATACATGAAAAGATGTACAAATTTTGTTGTTAGAAAAGATCATAACAAAAACAAGGAAGGGAGTAATGTGTCTCTTTTTATTTGTAGTTTGAAAATTTGCTTCGCACAGAAGAAGGCTTTGTAAAAAAATTCAAACTTCAAAAAAAAAAAGCTACAAAAACCTTAAAACAGAAACAATCGAATCTCTGCTGTGGCCGCTGTTCTTTTTCGTGCATCTCTATCGCTTTCCCTGCTGCTGTGAGGCTTTCCAGAAACCGTCTGGAGTACCTACGACGCCGTTGCCTTTTTTGTTTAGGTTTGTTTTATGTTATTTTTTTGTGTGCACTCATCTTGGTTGTACGCCCACCTGGACCTATACTCAGTGAGTTTTGAAATGTCCACTTCTTCGCCATTTAAAATACATATATGGGAAAAAGGTTTACTTTTCAAAACTCACAGTTAGGGAATCCAAGAGCTGGTCGACATGACGAACTGAATGGCGAGAACATTCAAAAATAGGACCTTCTCTGTTCTACCGCTGTAGAGCCTCGTGGCGCGTTAATGTCCTTGTTATTCCACAAGGAAAGTTATTACAGATATGTATTCATAAAATGTTATGTACAATTTAATGTGTTCCTTGCAATGCATCTTTTCATTCTAGAAAGGTAATGCAAGATATAATGTATCCCTTGTAGTGCATCTCTTCATTCCTGAAAGGTAATACATCTTTTCATTTATAAAAAGTAATATAAACATGTCGCTTCAGTTTGTAGGCGAGCGACACATTACTTTTCCTATGATATCGCTGTAGAAAAATTCATGCATGTTTTCATGTATAGTCTATAGGAGCTATACATTACTTTATGCATTGCTGTACATTACCTTTTCCCACTGGGTATTGCCAAATTGCTGTTGACTTTACTTCTCTTTACAAAATAGAAATAGTGTCAAATGACACTATATCTATTTATAATGCGAAATAATGTCAATTGACACTATTTCCATTGACCTTGTTACCTGTCACCATAGATAGTATTATTCGTTCTAAGATTATATGCGTGGGTGTTGCCACTTGGGGAGGTTCAAAGGGTTGCCACCTATCTCAATTTTTTTTAATATTGAGCAAGATATGCCAATATGGTATCAAATAAAAGGTATTTTCGACCGTATTCCCAATACGTAAATCTCAAGCAGGGTTGTCACATAGGGTTGCCACCTAACCGCATTTTATTTATTTGTATTAATATCTCGGGATCCGCTTGTATGATTCATTCTAAGATTATATGCGTGGGTGTTTCCATTTAAGGCTGTTCACAGGGTTGCCAAATTTGCTTTTTTAGAACCAATTGGCACACGGCAATCATAACGAAATCGTTACGAACGTGGGTGGGCACGACCACATAGACACGGTTGGAGAGCGTGCTAGTAAACAAGATCACGCATCGACCACGAAAGCTAATTCAATTATTAATATAGTTTGATTTTAGCCATAGTATAATCAGGAGTTGCACTGACCAACAACAACGTCGCTATATTCACCTCCGAAGAGTACTTGGGGTTGCAGTCAAGTATTTTCAGGCAATTCAGGGTGTTGTGTTGCAAATTTTATGAGGTGAAAAAATTATTTTAACAGAGAAATAGTCAAATTTAGGATTGTGCGTTTTAAGACAAATTACATATGTATGGGGTTATATTTCTAAAAAACGCAATTGCTTCTGCACAGCTCAACGCACATCGCTTTCTCTCGCACAGAAGTCTAGGGTTAGGTTAGGTTCAAGTGGCTGCCGCAGAGGCACCCCTACGCCAGTATTAAAAGGCCCGTTGTGATACCACCAACACTAGGAAAGTCAGTTCCGGGACCCTGCCATATGGAAAATCCCGGTATTATAGGGATTCTTCACATAGTAGAATCCCCGGGACTTACGTTCCTAAACCGACACCGTTACTCTTCCTCGAACCATTTAGATGACTTGATGAAGGCCATCAGGTCCTTTATGTCCAGCTCCGTGACCTCGCGTAGGCTAACCAGGAAGCGCATACCCAAAAAGCGCATTCTCGCACCGGCAGTTGCAGATGAGGTGATCCACCGTCTCCTCCTCCTCATCATCCTTGCAACTCCTACAGCATCGTCGATAGGGTACACCTAGTTGTTGTTGTTGTTGTAACGAGGTGTAGCCCTGCCTAAATGTCAGACAGGGTCACCCCGAGTGTATTGCTCTTGGCCGGGTCGATATAAGAAAACGGCCCAGGTCGTTTCGGCACGATGGGTACAGCACAAGTACTGGTACCGTTCTCGTAGAACCGGCAATACAAGAAACTAGCCGTGTAGGCCATGTAGGATTTAGCGTTATTCAGGGTGCACCAACAGGGAGGCGACCTACTTTTACACCCCAAACCTAGGTACACCTAGTCTTTCTGTGTGCCTACCAATAAGACAGTGCCCAATTAATACGCCTATTAATATGGAGATTTCTCTTCTCCTTAGGGCATAAATATATCTTGATCGTTTATGATCCCATTTCGACCAGGTTTCTTTTGGTTTATCTGAAGCACCACGAACATGAGAGCGCTCAGACTTCTCTGCCACCGCCGTATCGTCGAGTTCCACCTCGTGTGGAGGTTTATCTTTCAACGGCGACTTGTTCAGACCACGATTTGGCGTGGCGGAAACCCTACTAACTGTGGCAGTATCAACATTGGTGCGCTCAGGACTAGCTGCTATCACCGTGGCGTTGAGGTCTTTCCCGTTCAGCAGGCTGTCCCCCATCTCCGAGCTGTTCACTGCACTTTAGCCATTTGACGTGGCAGATACCATACTTTCCGAGACGGACATCTCCGACTCCTCTTCTGGCACTGCGATGTCCGAGTCCTCCGGTGCAGCCAAATGCATCGCCGCGGTATACGTGGATCACGATCTGACCCATGCCGTAGTGCACTCGTCCATTGCACCGTTTAAGGGGCTACTTATTCAAGGTGAAGACCACTTGCCTATCAGGCCCTACCGCATCCTCAACCAGATTGACACTCCAGTCCTGCGTCGAGAGAGACGGGTTCATGATCCGCAGCATCCTCTCAGGTTCAGCGGGGATGGCAGGAATCCATGCTCTTGCCCTTGGCCGAGCCGGGATGTTTTTCCAATCGATAACCTCGATTCTTGTCCCTTGGTAGATCTCACCCAGTCCCTGAAAAAATCGAGGGTACTCTATTACCTTTCCAAAGAGTACTCCAATTGGAGCATCAGAGTACTCCAAATGTAATCCCTTTTCATGTAAAAATTGTGCTCCAATTAACATTCCGATGTCCTAGGACTGGACCACCTACCCCAACCTTCGCTTTGTTTCTGCTACTCCATGGAGTACCTACTGTCAGAGCACTTTGCAATGTACTCCAATGCTGTTAGTTCCTGGAGTATATACTGTCAGTGCGATAGTGTCGTGATTTTCGTCGATAAGGCACGAGCAATGATCGGCTTTCAAAAAGCTGAAGGTGGTCCGATGATGTATACAAATGACTACTATTGGAGTACTCCAATATCAAAAAATTGGAAGACATAATCCAACGATTTTTGCAGGGGTCTTGCAGCTGCTGCCATGTACAGTGCAACAGTTTTTGTATCCTCGCAAGCGAATACCTTGATTCGGCCCTGGTGCCATTCCGCATCAGAACCCATCGGCGTGGCACCCGGAGACTCATCCATAATGTCAAGAGGGCATTACCGATCGCCTTTTGGACGTACCGCCACTGATCCCTAGGGATGGCACAGCTTTCGTTACCCCGGTCAATGACGCCTATGAGGATCCTGAAGGGTCACTTCAACAAAGCTGAGTTTACCCACTACGGGGGTGTTCTGCTGCCGCTTCGGATGAGGTTTTAAATCCACGTCTGATCTCTGGCATTTGAAGGGATTTCCATTGACCTTCTTTGGCGCATAATTGCTTTGGAAGTTCGGTAAGAGAGCTTCAACCATATCCACTGTCTTTCTGGCATTCGGCGATAGCGTCTCTTGTGAAACTCCCTCGTATTTCTTCAGGATCCTTGCGGACGCTCTTTTGTCCAAGTATTCAGAGCGACTGAGAGATGTCTTTTGGGGTGAATTTCGACCCGTAGTTGCCATCGCGGTCGTTCCCTTATTTGGATCTCTGGGGCCAGGTCGTGAGACCACTGCCACAGACCTTGAGGACTTGGTTTCGGTTTCTAGTTTCTTGTATTGCCGGTTCTACGAGAACGGTACCTGTACTTGTGCTGTACCCGTCGTGCCGAAACGACCCGGGCCGTTTTCTTATATCGACCCGGCCAAGAGCAATACACCCGGGGTGACCCTGTCTGACATTTAGGCAGGGCTACACCTCGCTACAACAACAACAACAACAACAGCTTGGTTTTGGTACCGGCACTTACTGGAGGTTTAGCATCAGCCGCTGTTGGCTTCACTGTGTTTGTACCGGTACTTGGTTTGGGGATTGACCCTTATTATCCAGAGCTAATCGACCCGTAGTTGCCATCGCTGTCGATCTATCGGCTGTCATTGAAATGGAGTTTGTCCTCCGACGTTGCGTTCTCGCTTGCTCCAGCATTTTCCTCCTCTGCTATGCAGTATACGTTATTGCTGTATCTTTGGTTTTGGTGGTTATATTGGGTCAAGGGAAGAGTAAGGGGAATGTGTCGTCCGCCGCGGCAGAGCCCCATACCGCGGCAAGGCCATAGTTACTCTCCGAGGCGGCCCGGTATCAGAGAGGCTCCGTTCGATTACAGCCACGATTTGCCTCCCGGCTGCAAACGTCCAATGGGAACGTGGTCGCATAACACCCTGGATTGGGAGGGGAAGATCTTAGTCGTCGCGCCATAGAGGCTTGGCTTCTCTCGTGATGTAGTACCTGGCGGCGCTATGATCACAAGGGCAGCGTAGCCCTGTGGCTATCGAGTTAAGCCCTCGTACCGTAGCAAGGTGTCCACCCTTCACGAGGGGTACAGAAGTCTACACGTAAATGTTTGCGCAGCCAAACAAAAGTCTGTGATATATATTATTAAATCACTTAGTACACGTTTTAAATGTACACATTTGTCTAACATTTCATTAAAATAACAAAATTATAGGAATCTCAATTTCATCACTTTGTCAAATTAAAAAAAAAAAACCAAAAATGTAACGCAACGCATATTTTGGACTTTGAGTTAGCTACAGTACAACTTATATGTACATTTGATTTTCGATAAGAAATTCACACTGAGCGTTTATGTTTGACTGAGCTGTCAAACCTCCAAAATTCCTCAAAATTTGTAAAGTTTCTTCATTTTATTTAGTTAAAATATTTCTTAAGATTTTTTTTTGGTTTCTGGAATGCAACCATGCGTACATGACATTCCATACTACAGCGGATTTCAACTTTGAAAAATTCAACTCCGAAGAGGACTCCACCACAGTGACAGTACTGATTATACTGTGATTTTAGCGCTTGCATAGTGAACACGCACCACGCACAGTTGCTATCAGACTAACAACATCAGACAGTGGACGATCGTACAATACGTACATATTTATAGTAGAAATTTCTTCCCTTAACTTTAAGAGAAAATGCCGAAGCTTTCGGTGCTTGACCCACCTTGAAACTTTTGCTCTCGATGCAGAATGCATTGAAATTTTGACACGTGTTTGTCGTTACTAAAACACTTTCTAACAAACTGATGATAGTTTGCTTTACATAATATTGAAGTTCTCGCAAACAAAACAGTCATCTGCTATATTAAAATTACCGTCAAGGTAGATTATAATGATAACCTTTTGGTATTCGCCGCCTAAGGTTTTTTTTTTTTAAATACCAAAACTTTAATTTGATATAACCTATCAGTTTTCTATTTATTACCACGCAAAACAAAAATGGCACTGTTAGCTGCATTTCCGTCCGATCGTGAGGGTTTTCGGTGATTCGGTGAATTGTTGGGCGAGGAACCCGATTTGGACCCAGGCATTAATACTTTTTCGAAAAGACATATTGCAGTTAGATCCACAATTGTTTGCAGAAACTGGCATAAAATGTTTTGATGTTGTTGTTGTTGTAACGAGGTGTAGTCCTGCCCAACGCGTATTTTTCCTTAACCTCTGTCATCAATATCTTCTAACGGGAGTCCAAGGAAACTAGCAGTTTCAATAGGGTTGGACCAAAGAGAGATGGGTGTTAGAAGAGTGGGCTCAGAAGAGCAAGAAAATAAGTGATTGGTATTGTGGGGGGACGAGCCGCATGCCGGACATACATTCGGCACATCAGGGTTCAGTCTAGATATGTAGGAGTTTAACCTGCTACAATATCCAGAGCGTAATTGAGCCAGAGTGACCCTTGTCTTTCGAGGAAGATGACGCTCCTCTTCAGAAATGCCTGGTGTTGCGGCATGTAACATATTGTTTAGCGGACAGAGCGCAGAGTAATGGCCAACTGACGTTGTATGGATATGCCCCAAGGCCTATATATGCACCTGTAGATCAAACGGCGTTGTTATATACTGTCGGATCTCATCAAAATGTTTACGTAAATGCGACCTTATGGTCCTAGGAGGCGGAATGAGTTCAAGCAGTTGTCTACTGGGATGCTGTGGTTTACAGCAATTCAGTAGGTACTGCTTGTTTAGCATTTCATTATGCTCCCTAACTGGAAGTATTTCCACCTCATTGTGTATATGAGATATAGGTGACATAAGGACGCACCCCGTAGCGATCCTGAGCGCGGTGTTTTGACAGGCCTGAAGCTGGTTCCAGTGAACGTCTGCCCTGCGGGTTGGGGGTTTAGAATATGCCCGAGGTAGGCATACCGGTCGTAAGAGGCGACTAATATGCACATAGGTAATGACGTGCTACTCGATGGTTGATCTACGGATATGATTCCTCTCACCTCTCATTACCCATCTTCTTCTTCCTCACGGATGGAGGGATGACATGACCTAGAAGGTTCCACTGGTCATACCAAATCGCTACCACGACAGTCGGGCAGTACCGCAGCGTACCGGGGTCATATCCGGCCAAGGACTGTTAACTTCGGCATCACTCCCCAAAACCTTCGGGGAGTGTTTTGCTGTTAACAACAACAACAACAACAACAACAACAACGTCTGCAAGCCCCGGCGACCATATCGGCGACGCATAGTTCAGGATTGGCGGACCAATTGCCTTGTACGTTACCAACAACGTTTCTTTGTCTTTACCCCAAGTACTGCCGGCTAGTGACTTGAGGATTTTGTTGCGGCTCTGTAATTTTGATCCAATTGCAGCTGAATGGGCAGCGAAAGTGTGCATGGTGTCGAAAGTCACTCCTAAGATTTTTGGGTGAGCGACAGTAGGTATTTTATGATCACTTACATAAATTTCTAATTCCATGCCAACCTGCGCTGTCCACGTCGTGAATAAGGTCGCCAAAGACTTTGTTGGCGACAATGTCAAGGTTCGGGCAGTGAAGAACTCGACTAGAGAGGGGAGATAACCATTTATTTTAGAGCACAGCTCATCAACGGAAGTACCAGTAGCCAATATCGTGCAATCGTCTGCGTAAGAGGAAGAGGAAGAGGAGCTTCGAAATATAGAAGTTAAACAATAACGGGGAAAGGACACCACCCTGTGGTACCCCTTGTTTGATCTTCCTGGCTTTAGATTTTTTGTTTCTGAATACAACAGACGACCGACGACCACTGAGATAATTGGCGGTCCAACGCTTGAGACAGGGGGGAGTGACGAGTCTTCCAAATCGGATACAAGCTGCCCATGATTTACTGTATCAAAAGCTTGACTCAGATCGAGTGCAACTAGAACCGTCCTGTTATTAGGTCTGTTTTGATTTAGACCGTCAGTTATCTGAGTGTTTATGACATTTAGAGCAGATGTTGTGCTCCTGCCTTTCCTGAAGCCATGTTGGTGCTCCGCTAACATCAAGTGTGATGTATAGAGCGGGAGTAGGGCCGCTTCAAGTGTCTTTACTACTGGCGAGAGGAGTGAAATCGGACGATATGACTCCCCAACGTTAGCTGGCTTGCCAGGCTTTAGTAGTGGGATCACAGTTGCCTGCTTCCATTTGTCGGGTATGACAGCTGTGATCAAAGACAGATTGAAGACGGCCACCAACTCGACGACAAACTTAGAGCACAACATCGCGGATTAGGATTAGAGTCATCATCGGGTTCATCAGAAGAACTATGACGGGAAAATATCATATCAAATTTATAAAGTATAAAGAATGAAAGGACCCTGCAAAAATCTTTGGATTATGAGTTCCAATTTTTTGAGATTGGAGTACTCCAATAGTAATCCTTTGTATACCTCATCTTAGGTACTCCATGGAGTATGAAAAAGGATTACATTTGGAGTACTCTGATGTTCCAATTGGAGTACTCTCGATTTTTGCAGGGGATACATAAAAATATGTAATTGAATACATATTGACGTACCTTACGAAAACTAACACTAAATTTTGTGTCTGAACAAAACTAAATCGTTTAATTTGTGTCTGACGAAAAGTAACACTCATTTTTTCTCCGAAGAAAATGACTAGCCAAAAGTGTTAGTTTTCGTCAGAGTGCTTATTTTGAATTTTGATTTGCAATCCATTTTATTTGTATTACTGTAAAGTGTTCCTACATAAATTACATTAAGGTTATTTAAAACTTTAAGGTCCAGTGTTTCAGTGCAATTTTAAACCACAGAAAAAGTTTAGTAGAGTTCATCTGATACAAATTGGTCGTTTCAGCCGTGTATATACTCGCACTGAAAGTTAAACTTGCATTGACCCTTACCAAATGAAACTGAACTTAAAAAAATCAACAAGCAGTTTCTAGAATTCCTAGAATACCAGAGATCTCGAAGTTTTTATTAACTTTCAAAAGTCAAGTGGTTTGCATAAGAGTTGTATTTTTTAGTTCTTATCCTGATACAGCCATGTTTTCTGCTCCAAACTGTAAATCGGTGTTGGTTGGTTTATTTTAAATTTTAAAATTCAAACGTGAGCGTGAAATTAAATTTTTTTCCATTATTAAAAAAATCGTTATAAAAAAAAAAAAATTGCTTTGTTGATAGCTCAACTATGGCTGCCTTCTCCTTTGGATCGCCACTGTCACAGATCTTAAGAGATTGGTTTCCGTACCGGCACTGGATGTAGTGCATGCAGCCGCACTGGTTCTAGCTCATCATAGTTCTTCATCAAAGTGTGGGGGTTGTCCTCTTAATATCCAGAGTTGACACACCCATAGTTGTAGTTGCTATCGCTGTCTGCCCCTCGGTTGACTTTGAAATGGAGGTTGTCCTCCGATTGCTCCAGCATTGTTCTCTTCTGCTACGCAGTAAACGAAATTGTGTGTTTTTTTTTTCTTGTTTCTACTCATCTTGTTCGTAGGACTCTAGCCGGACAAGGCCAGCTTAGGGCCAGGGGTAGAGTAAGGGAAAAGTGTGTCGTCCGCAGCGGAATACCTCGGTAAGGTTACTTTCCGAGGCGGCCCGTTATCAGACACGGATGTCCGTCAAGTTAGCACTACAACTTTGAAAAAATTAATATTGCTATATGTAAACACACCGTGAAATCCAAAAAATTACCGTTTTTAATTTTTTAAAAATAACCCCTAGTAATGCTAACTTGACTAGTGTAGTGCTAATGAAAAAAATCGAAAAATTTTTTTCTCGATTTTTTTTAAAATAACCCCTAGTAATGCTAACTTGACGTTCAAGTTAGCACTACCACCCTCGAAAACAATTTAATTCGATTCTAAAATTAAAATCAATTGCGCAGATAATTCCCGTTTAATAACCGTAATTAAGTAGTGCTAATGAAAAAAATCGAAACATTTTTTTTCTCGATTTTTTTTTAAATAACCCCTAGTAATGCTAACTTTTTCGACCCTAAAATTAAAACCAATTGCGCATATAATTCCCGTTTAATAACCGTAATTAAGTAGTGCTAATGAAAAAAAATCGAAATTTTTTTTTCTCAAATTTTATTATGAAAACGAAAATAGTAGTAGAAATTACCAACACTCGATTAAGGAGAAGGAAGTATCGGAACGAAAAAAGAATTCCGCAGTTAATTGCTGCTTTTTAACCGTAAACACACCGTGAAATCCAAAAACCACCGTTTTTGATTTTTTAAAAATAACCCCTAGTAATGCTAACTTGACTGACATTATGAAAAAATTTCGATTTTTTTTCATTAGCACTACTTAATTACGGTTATTAAACTGGAATTATATGCGCAATTGGTTTTAATTTTAGAGTCGAACTAAATTGTTTTCAAGGGTGGTAGTGCTAACTTGGTAGTGAAAATTTGAGAAAAAAAAATTTCGATTTTTTTTCATTAGCACTACTTAATTACGGTTATTAAACGGGAATTATCTGCGCAGTTGATTTTAATTTTAGAGTCGAACTAAATTGTTTTCGAGGGTGGTAGTGCTAACTTGACTGTCAAGTTAGCATTACTAGGGGTTATTTTTAAAAAATCAAAAACGGTAGTTTTTGGATTTCACGGTGTGTTTACGGTTAAAAAGCAGCAATTAACTGCGGAATTCTTTTTTCGTTCCGATGCTTCCTTTTCCTTAATCGAGTGTTGGTAATTTCTACTACTATTTCTTTTTCTTAAAAAAATTTGAGAAAAAAAAATTCGATTTTTTTTCATTAGCACTACTTAATTACGGTTTTAAACGGGAATTATATGCGCAGTTGATTTTAAATTTAGAATCGAATTAAATTGTTTTCGAGGGTGGTAGTGCTAACTTGACCGTCAAGTTAGCATTACTAGGAGTTATTTTAAAAAAAAATCGAGAAAAAAAATTTTCGATTTTTTTCATTAGCACTACTTAATTACGGTTATTTCATTTCATTTCATTTCATTTACTTAATTACGGTTATTAAACGGGAATTATCTGCGCAATTGATTTTAAATTTAGAGTCGAACTAAATTGTTTTCGAGGGTGGTAGTGCTAACTTGACCGTCAAGTTAGCATTACTAGGGGTTATTTAAAAAAAAAAAATCGAGAAAAAAATTTTTCGATTTTTTTCATTAGCACTACTTAATTACGGTTATTTCATTTCATTTACTTAATTACGGTTATTAAACGGGAATTATATGCGCAATTGATTTTAATTTTAGAGTCGAACTAAATTGTTTTCGAGGGTGGTAGTGCTAACTTGACCGTCAAGTTAGCATTACTAGGGGTTATTTTTAAAAAAAAATCGAGAAAAAAATTTTTCGATTTTTTTCATTAGCACTACTTAATTACGGTTATTTCATTTCATTTTATTTCATTTACTTAATTACGGTTATTAAGCGGGAATTATCTGCGCAATTGATTTTAAATTTAGAATCGAATTAAATTGTTTTCGAGGGTGGTAGTGCTAACTTGACTGTCAAGTTAGCATTACTAGGGGTTATTTTTAAAAAATGAAAAACGGTAATTTTTTGGATTTCACGGTGTGTTTACGGTTAAGAAACGGGAATTAATCCCATATAGCAATATTAATTTTTTCAAAGTTGTAGTGCTAACTTGACGGACATCAGACACGGTACGGTGCCGGATAACAAATTAGATTGCGAAACTATGATCACAAGGGTAGCGTAGCCCTGTGGCTACCGACTAAGCCATCGTATCGTAAAAATAGGGAAAACTTGCAGTCATTTCGCACAAATTGTATTCCGTATCCGCTATAAACTTCGCTTGAGCAAGTACTCCAGTAGTAATCCTTTATTACCTCATCGGACCACCTTCAGCTTTTTGAAAGCCGATCATTGCTCGTGCCTTATCGACGAAAATCATTGGAGTACATTCCAAAGTACTCTGACTGTAGTTACTCCATGGAGTAGCAGAAACAAAGTGAAGGTTGCAGTAGGTGGTCCAGTCCTAGGATATCGCAATGTTAATTGAAGCACAATTTTTATATGAAAAAGGATTACATTTGGAGTACTATGATGCTTCAATTGAAGTTCTCTTTGGATAGGAAATAGAGTACTCTCGATTTTTGCAGGGAGGGGTGCATTTCCCATCTTCTCCTATTTTCCGAGTGGTATTTTCCCCTCTGATCCTACCTGTTGATTATATCATGGTAGAAACTAAAGGAAATTTTTGTTTTAGTGTGTATGGGTACCTAAAAAAAATCGGATACAATTTATCAAAGACGCGTATTTTTGTCTAGATTAAGAATGTGAAGACAGAAACGCAACAAATGCAGTATACGGACAATGCTGCTATAAAAAAAACGAAAAGTTGGGATCGATAGGTATTAATAAAAGAAACATAACGATATATTTCTTTTGTTGGGCAAAAAACAACAAAAGTTACTCAAGGTTAAAGTTCATAAAAAATATTATTTTTTTAAATCTTAATTGCTCCTAAAATACTTAACCGATTTCCAAAACGTGGGCGTCGTTGGATAGGTAATTTCAATACCTTTCATTTGATATATGTCTCAAGTAGGGTAGTTATGCCAGTAACCGCACACCCCCCAATAACCGGACACTTTTGACTTTAAACGTTTGAAATAAACAAATCGTTGGCTTAATCGAAAATTCAAAAAACAACAATGGAAGCAGCTATTCATTTATAACGGTTTTGCAATTTTACTTTTAGCGTTTTTCTCAGAAACATCTTTCCTGTTTGTTGAAGACATGAGTGAAAATCTCATTGTTTTCGAAGAATAAAGCGAAATGACATTTAGTTATGCATATTTATTTATTTATTAATACTTACCGTTTCATCAATTACTTACTTTGAAATGTATGAAATCCCCTTATAAGTACTTACCATATAGTTACCGTTCTCTGAATTACACATTTATTATAGATACACTTGCTGTTCTCTGAAATACTTACCTTATTTTTGTGTACATATAAACTTTGAATTGCACTGTTATTGGAAATATTATATTTACATATTTACAAACCGCTATTGTCGCCTCAAATTACGTTTAATAAAGTCCTTTTTTCTACTTATAAAATCGAAGGTACTCGCGTTTTATTTATCAAGGGTTCAGACAGTGCTTAGTGCAAAATTATACACTGTTTTAGTCTGCGCGTTTGAAGTTTAGGTTAGGTTAGGTTAGGTTGCGAGGGCAGGACAGAGTGCATGACCCTGCCCACCGCTTAGGCCAGTCAAGTTGGCCCATTGTGATACCCTATGCGGTCACCTTACCAAGGGAGACAAGAGTTACCCTGGCACAGCTTAGGTCTGGATATAGTGTAAGGTTAAACTCCTACTTGTCCAGACTTAATGACACAATCTCAAACACATGCCCTGCATGTGGTAGGACCCCCCATGATACTCTACATCTCTTCAATTGTTCATTTGAACCTACTCTTCTAACCCCTCTGTCCCTCTGGACAAACCCTGTTGAAACTGCACGTTTCCTTGGACTCCCCTTAGAAGAGCTTGATGAAGATCTTCGGAATGATCATACACTCTAGACAGGGCAATGCATTGTTAACAACAACAACAACATGCGGTCTTAAGACCCACCCCATATCCGAGAGAAAAACATCAACAATCTCACATTCTAACACTTGGATTAGAGGATCAAACCAGCTCGTGGAATCAATGAATTTCGATAGAGCCCTAATATCCATTTTTGAAACCTCCGTGAGGTTGTACTGAAACAAAAAAACACACAAAAAAATTTGAGGCTTAACAATAGTATTGTATTGCTCTCTTCAAATGACAAAAGAATTTCCGTTATAATTCTTTGATATTTGTTTTTGCTAAGTTTTTCCTTACATTCGTCTAAAGTGCATAGGACATCGATTTAGCGCACTTACGTTTGTTTTGCTATTACTTGCGATTGGTTGAAAAAGTTTATAGTTTTTTGGTTAATATTTAATAAATAACCTCTTCTCTGATAATTTTGTTAAATTTTCTGGAAGAAAATACTGGTCGATTTGACAAAAAAGTACCTTTTTTAATCAGGGAGCAATCAAGGGCAAAATTTCAAGAATTTTGGTATGTTTTCGAGAAAAATTGTATACAATGCCATCAGAGATGTGAGTTCGGATCCGAATTTGTCAAAGCGTAACAAGAAACGTAAAGATTCCCCTAGCAAAACTTTTCCCCAAGGGGATAAAATGTTCGGAAGAAAGAGTAAAAATCATCCTTTTAAGTCCTTACCATTGAAAGTGGTTGAAATAATTTCGAAATTGTGCTCAACTGTGTCCAGAAAACTTATACGAAGACCCCTAAATGAAAATAAAAAGTATGGGCGCATAAGCAAGAAAACGCGCCTCCTGCCAAAACAAGAAGCACTGACCTAGACGGCTGGAGAAAACGGAGCCGACTATAAAGGTAAAGTGGTTCCTTCGTATATATGATTTTGTGAAGAGTAGCTAGTGTTCTCACTTTTAGTAAATCATCAATATAAATGTTTAGCAACTTTTTAGCGTAGTATGAGACGTGGTCAAACCTTTTTAGTCCAAATACATATCTAGCAATGTTGTTATAGACAACATTTAATTTCATCTTGCTTACATAATCACAACTTGAAAAAATCTCACAACTATATAGGAGCGTAGGCATTAAGTACGCTTTCGCTAGGAGTAGTCTTACATGCAATGGGGTAAAGTACTGTGTTAACCATAGTGTACGAAGCATACCATACACTTTTCCTACTGTGCGAAAAATGTGATCTTTCCATGTCAATGTTTTATTAAAAACTATTCCTAGGTTTTTAGCTGTGTCAACGTAATCAATCACTGAATTTTTCAATGTAACTTTGTCTAAACCCTCTGTATCTAGCAACTTTCTACGAATAACCATACATTTAGACTTCTTCGGGTTGAGACATAAACCATTCATAGAGGCCCACAAACCAATTTGTTTCAAATCGTAATTCAAATTAGCAATACACGAATACACCAAGCCACATGGCTGTCCCCTGATCAAAGAACTAGAAACCAGATTGATCATGTCTTGATTGACGGCAGACATAGCTCCACCGTTCTGGACGTGCGTACACTGCGTGGTCCCAATATTGACTCTGACCATTATCTTGTCGCAGCCAAGATACGCACACGCCTCTGTGCAACGAAGAAAGTGCGCACAGTAACGGAAGGAAAGTTTGACGTCGAGAAGCTGCGCATGACACAGACAGCTGATAATTTCACAACTCGACTCTCACACCTGCTAGCAGAGGGCAATCCTCGACCTAACGATGTAACCGAGCAATGGAAGCATATCTCTCACTCATTGCGTACCGCCGCTGAGGCCACTATAGGGTTCCAGCGAGCCCGCAAGAACAACTGGTACGATGAGGAATGCAAAACTGCCTCGAAAAAAAAGGACGCTGCCTACAAGGAGACGTTGCGAACGGGCGCAACCCGCAGTGTATGGCAACAATATCGTGAGGCAAAGAAGGAAGAGAGACACCTTTTCCGAAAAAAGAAAAGTGAGGCCGAAAGGCGTGAGTGTGAGGAGCTTGAGATGCTGGCTGGCAGGAGTGATGCCCGAAAATTCTATGAAAAGATCCGGCGGATGACGGAAGGTTTTAAGACCGGGGCAAGCTCCTGTAAGGACAATAATGGCGACCTGGTAACCGACGTACAAAGTGTACTTAAATTATGGAGGGAGCACTTCTCCTCACTGCTAAATTGCGAGGGAGACGTCGAACCCGATACCCCAATCCCTGACGATGGAAAAGTCGTCCCACCACCTGACTATGATGAAGTGAGGATAGCTATATCCCGGCTCAAAAACAACAAAGCGCCTGGAAAAGACGGACTACCCGCCGAGCTGTTCAAACACGGAGGCGAAGAGCTGGTAAAAAGCATGCATCAGCTCTTATGCAGAATATGGTCAGACGAATGCATGCCTCCGGATTGGAATTTAAGTGTGCTTTGCCCAATCCACAAGAAAGGCGATCCCGCTAACCGCACCAACTACCGCGGAATTAGTCTTCTTAATATTGCATATAAGGTTCTTTCTAGCGTGTTGTGTGAAAGGCTGAAGCCCATCGTAGACAAACTGATTGGACCTTATCAGTGTGGCTTTAGACCTGGTAAGTCTACCATCGACCAGGTTTTCACGATACGCCAAATCCTGGAGAAGACCCATGATAAAAGAATCGACACACACCATCTCTTTGTCGATTTCAAAGCCGCTTTTGACAGCGCAAAAAGGAGTTGCCTGTATGCCGCCATGTCTGAATTTGACTTCCCTGCAAAGCTTATACGGCTTTGCCAAATGACGTTGAGCAATACCAACAGCTCCGTCAGAATCGGGAAGGACCTCTCTGAGCCATTTGAAACCAAACGAGGCTTCAGACAGGGCGACTCCCTTTCGTGCGATTTCTTCAATCTGATGCTGGAGAAGATAATTCGAGCAGCAGAGCTAAACCGCAATGGTACAATCTTTTACAAGAGCGTGCAATTGCTGGCGTATGCCGATGATATTGATATCATTGGCCTTAACAACCGCGCCGTAAGCGCTGCCTTCTCTGGACTGGATAAGGAAGCGAAAAAAGTGGGTCTTGCCGTGAACGAGGACAAGACGAAGTATTTGCTGTCATCAAAGAAAGAATCGGCGCACCTGCGCCTTGGCAGCCATGTCACTGTTGATAGTTACAAATTTGAAACTGTGAGGGACTTCGTCTATTTGGGAACCAGTATCAACACCGAAAATAATATCAGTCTAGAAATCCAGCGGAGAATCACTCTTGCCAACAAGTGCTACTTTGGACTGAGTAGGCAATTGAGAAGTAAAGTCCTCTCTCGAAGAACAAAGATCACGCTCTATAAGTCTCTCATCATACCTGTCCTGATGTATGGCTCAGATTCATGGACAATGTCAAGAGAAGATGAGATGGCCCTTGGAGTATTTGAGAGAAAAGTTCTCCGGAAGATTTATGGTCCTTCCCGTGATGCCAACGGCCAGTATCGAAGGAAATTTAACGATGAGCTGTACGAGCTCTACGCAGATCTGACCATAGTCCAGCGAATTAAAGCCCAAAGACTCCGCTGGCTGGGCCATGTTATGCGAATGGACAAAGAAGCTCCAGCACAGAAGGTTTTCCTATCGTCGCCTGAATTCGGCAGCAGAGGAAGGGGGAGGCCTCGACTGAGATGGAAACAACAGGTGGAGGATGACTTGAACTCCCTTGGGGTTTCCAATTGGCGTCAGTTATCGCTAAAAAAGGAATGACTGGCGTGCTTTGATATGCAACGGCCAAAATCGCTTAGGCGGTTAAGCGCCAATAAATGATGATGATGAATACACGAACTGACACGATCACAAGGACAACACGTATATAATTGTACATCGTCGGCATAGATGTGAACGTTACAATATTGTAGAACATCTGGCAAGTCGTTAATATAAAGAGCAAATAACAGAGGCCCAAGGATTGAACCTTGTGGCACACCTCGTGAGACGTTTAAAAAGTCTGACCGTATACTACCGATACTTACGGCCTGTGTTCTGTCACCAAGGTAAGACCTGATAAGGGCAGTAGCATGACTTGAAAAATTAAAAAAATTTTCAAGCTTCTGGCAGAGCAAAGCATGGTCGACAGAATCAAAAGCCTTCGAGTGATTAGGAAGTGTTAAAAACGCAGTCCAATTTTCATCAACTCGCTCACGGATGTCCTCTATTACAGATAGTAGTGCTGTCGTGCAACTTCTCTTACATCTAAAACCAGACTGACTTTCAGTCAGGAGCTTGTTGTCCTGCACATATGTACTAATCTGCCAGTGTATGATTCGTTCGACAACCTTAGATAGAAACGGTAGAATGGCGATGGGCCTATACTCGTTGTTCGACTTTCGGATAGGGATGACTTTGGCGGCTTTCCAGCATGACGGGAAAACACAGGTCGTCAGGATCGAGTTGATCAGGTATGTTATAAAAGGGAGTATTTTAGGGAGGATAATTTTTAAAAATTTAGCACAAATGTCTCAAACCCCATAGCATTGTCACAAAGTTTTTATTTATGTCGTTTACGTCGACATCAGGGAGAACAGATGACACTTCCCTGGATTTACCTATCCCAATTTCCTTGATATTTTTCCATGTTTCCTTCGAATTCAACGCGGCACTAAACTTATCTTTGTAATAATTCTCCTTAGCCAACCTAGTGGCTTTGTTGACAGCGAGCCGAGTGGCTCTAAAGCAGGTTTTAGTTTCCTCAGTTTTGTAACGTTTCCAGCGGGAGTAAGCAGAGTTACGTTGGTGGATTAGGTGACTGAGGTTGGCATTGAACCAAGGACAAGTTTTGTGCCTAGCTGATTTGAGTTTTACAGGAACATGGTTATTAAAAAGGCAATTTATATTACTTTGGAGGAACAGTGTCTGTTCATCAACCGATGTCAACATGCGAATTGCACCCCAATCGACTGAATCTACTTTAGCAGCAAGGGAACTGTAGTCTATGTTTCTAAAATCACGATAAGTAAACGGTGCCACGCCCACTTTCCAAAATTTTGAATAAATTATGTAAAGAATATGAAAGTTGATGTATGTACCAAATTATATTATTATAGCGAAATCAGTTAATTAGATATGGACTTTTCAATACTTCCACCTCAATATAACTTTTATGAAAAAGTAGGCGTGGTCGCGAAGCGATTTCGTTTATTTTCTATAGCTGAATTTACCACAACAATAGTATGTCCTCTACGAAATTTCGTTATACTAGCATAAACTGTTCTGAAGTTATTAAAAGTCAAAATTTTAAAATTTCTTCAAATATACGTGGGCGGTACCACGCCCCCTTTTCAAAATTTTTTATAAAATCGGCCTTAGAACATCTAAATCAATACATATTGCAAATTTTATCATTGTAGCTGCTTCTAATATTGAATTAACCCATTTTATACGTTTTTCGAAATTTTCGATATCGAAAAAGGGGCGTGGTTATGTTCCGATTTTACCCATTTTCAATAGCAATCTATTCTGAACCCAAATAAGTACGCATGCCAAATTTGGTGAAGATAACTCATTATTTGCTCAAGTTATCGTGTTAACGGACAGACGGACGGACGGACGGACGGACGGACGGACGGACGGACATGGCTCAATCAAATTTTTTTTCGATCCTGATCATATTGATATATGGAAGTCTATATCTATCTCGATTCCTTTATACCTGTACAACCAACCGTTATCCTAACAAAGTTATAATACCCTGTGTACAAGTACAGCTGGGTATAAAAAGAGAGAAGAAATAGGTAGAATAGTAGCAATAACATGGGACATGATTAAAAATATAATTAAGAACACCCTTGGTGCTCATCGGCAACAGCATCGGTAGGTTCAGCGCCGCCATCACGAAAGGGATTTCCGCTCCCAGGATCACTTTGAAGTATATCTTCGAGATACTGCAAGCTAGGCACTTTTATTGGGCTGTCGTTGGCTTTTCGTTTTATGTGAACGACGCCCCTTATAGTGAAAGCCGAAAAAACATTTTTCCTCTTCTTAAGGCGAATTGCTGCTTTAAATATATTGTAATTAGATTTTGTGAGCGATGCGTTAACAAAAATTGGTGCTTCAGAATTTATGCCCACATGTACTAATTTTAAACTTTTATCATTATTATTTTTATTTTTATGGCGCCTGAAATTCGCAATGGATTTAAGTAGGTAATTTCGGTCTGCTGGTGAAAAGAACTTAATTATAACAGCCGGATCTAACGCTCTGTCGTGCAGCTTACGTGGCCGAAAGATGCCCTTTAGGACCGGTGGCCGTATGTTCACAGTCGAACAAAGGGAGTTAAAAATGTTTTGCAGGTCCTCTCCTTCCTGAAAGGGAATTCCGGTGACGTTGACCTCGCATGAAGCAATTTGATTCTCCATTTGGTCTTCTTGCTTTAGCAGATTTTGTTTCAGGGTGGCTATATCACCTTTAAGGCGCCCAATATCGCCAAGCGCATTTTCAAGACGGGTGACTCTTTCGCTCAACACGCTCAGATCCTGCAGCAACCCTTGCTTCAACCCCGCAAATTTATCCTCCAATTCCTTGCACACAAAGGCAATTTGTCTCCTCTCAGAGTCCATAATTTGTTTGCACAACATCTCTGATGGCATTGTACACCATTTTTCTCGAAAACATACCAAAATTCATGAAATTTTGCCCTTGATCGCTCCCTGATTAAAAAGGTTCTTTTTTGTCAAACCGACCAGTATTTTCTTTTGTCATTTGAAGAGAGCAATACAATACTATTGTTAAACCTCAAATTTGTTTGTGCAATTCGTATTATCTTGAAAGTTACTGTACTATTTTTCAGTACAATGGAAAGTGCGCTAAGTCTCTGACCATAGCTGTATGTTGCTAATAATTGATCAAATTTAGCAAATTAACTCGAAAATTGGTGATTATCTTTATATTTTTGTTTAAATGCACCTGTCCGGATACTGGAATGAAAATATGAGTATTTTCCAATATCCGGACAAAGTGTCCGGTTACTAGAAATCACTTAATATCCCACTTTTCTAGTATCCGGACGGCTGTTATGTTACTTTAGCAGATATTTAATATTTTTTATTTTTTTTAATTAATTGTAGAATGAGATGGTGTGTGTCGATTCTTTTATCGTGGTCGATTCTTTTATTTGGCGGATCGTGAAGATCTGGTCAATGGTTGACTTAACATGTCTAAAGCCACACTGATAAGGTCCAATCAGCTTGTCTACGATGGGCTTCAGTCTTTCACACAATACGCTAGAGAGAACATAATATGATAGTTGATGCGGTTAGCGGGATCGCCTTTCTTGTGGTTTGGGCATAGCAGACTTAAATTCCAATCCGGAGTCATCCACTCGTCTGACCATATTCTGCATAAGAGCTGATGCATGCTTTTTACCAGCTCTTCGCCTCCGTGTTTGAACACCTCAGCGGGTAGTGCGTCTTTTCCAGACGCTTTGTTATCTTTAAGCCGGGATATAGCTACTCTGACTTCATCATAGTCAGGTGGTGGGACGACTTTTCCATCATCAGGGATTGGGGTATCGGGTTCGACGTCTACCTAGCAATTTAGCAGTGAGGAGAAGTGCTCCCTCCATAATTTATGTACACTCTGTACGTCGGTTTTTAGTTCGCCATTATTCCGCCATCCGCCGGATCTTTTCATAGAAATTTCGGGCATTATTATAGCATCTTACACTCACACCTTTCGGCATGACGTTTTTTTTCTGAATAGGCGTCTCTCTTCTTTCTTTGCTTCACGATAGCGTTACCATACACTGCGGGTTGGGCCCGTTCGCAACGTCTCTCTGTATGCAGCGTCCTTTTTGTCCGAGGCAGTGCTGCATTCCTCATCGCACCAGTTGTTCTGGCAAGCTCGCTGAAACCCTATAGTGGTCTCTTCGCGGCGGTACGTTATAAGTGAGAGATATGTTTCCATTACTCGGTTACATCGTTAGTTGGAGGATTGTCTTCCGATAGCAGGTGTAAGAGTCGAGTGAAGAAATTATCAGCTGTCTGTGTCGTGCGCAGCTTCCCGACGTCAAATTTTCCTTCAGTTTGGTTTTACTTATTTATTTTATTTAAATATTGAATTTAAATAAAACTTACCTTATAAAAGAATTATTTTTTATCAGGGATAGTAAGTGTCCGGTAACTGGGTTTGTATTGTCCGGTTTTTGGAAAAACTGTCCGGATACTGGCAAATTCTGACTTGTTTTAAATCGAAAAATTTTTACAAAAAAAATGAAGACTTTTCTATGTAAATAGTTGATTTTATCAGATTCAGAATTAGTCAATTGTCACTATAATATCACTAGGGGAACGTCTCATGGAAGAGTAGAAACACAAAAAAAAAGTTAAGTGTCCGGTTACTGGCATATTCACCCTATCTCCAAAATTTAAGAAACTTAATTTTTTTTTTAATTTAATTGTTATATTAACTATATGGTGCACCCTGGCTAACGCTAAATGACCTACATAGCCTACACGGCTAGTTTCTTGTATTGCCGGTTCTACGAGAACGGTACCAGTACTTGTGCTGTACCCATCGTGCCGAAACGACACGGGCCGTTTTCTTATATCGACCCGGCCAAGAGCAATACACTCGGGGTGACCCTGTCTGACATTTAGGCAGGGCTACACCTCGTTACAACAACAACAACACCAACACCAACAACAATTTAGTGAAATAGGAAATAATTTAAGCTTTCATTTGAAAGACTATATAATATCCTTGGCCCATCAATTCGGTGCGAACCCGCGTATGTGCGAAATTGGTATACACCATGCCAAGTCCTTCTGCGTAGGCGGCCTTCGGCCGCGCTTATCATAAATAACCCTGGGCTACGCCATGCCAAGTCCGGGTGGTTGCCATAACCATAGCGCAGTTCGAAACTAATGTATAATGTATTGAGGCGAGATCCATGGAATTTATGTACAGAACACCTTTCCGAGTTGGCGGGGATGTGCCATGCCAAGTCCGGGTGGTTGCCATAACCATGGCCCCAGCGCCACGGTACGAAACTAATGAATGTGGAATTTACATAGTAAATATAACACCTTTGAACACCGAATTATACAATGCAAAAATAATTTTTTAAATCGGTTCGATACTTAAAGAGAAACTTTGATTTAAAAATGCTCATATGACCTTCGACCCTTAATATCCTGTTATGGTCATTTGTCCACAAAAAATGTTATGTAGTTATACTTACCTTGACCATGTCTATCAATCCTGATACTTCTTTTTTTTTTTATTTCAGTATTGTCCCTATATTGCATTTGAGCCACGGAAATTAAGTATCTCAATACGATAAAAAGTTATGCGCAAAAACACCAAAAAATTACACGTTCTGAAGAGACCACGGCGCTTTTTTATTATTTTGACAGGTTGTAATTTTTCCAAAGCCATTCCCATTAGAACTTGCATTTATAAATGCAAATTTTCTCAAAATATGAGTTTCCTTCGACTTGGGTTTTTCATTCTGCGTGACCCCATCTGTCCAACACCAATGGAAAAGATTCCTAGGCAAGCTGAACTCAACCCGTTTTCCCAACATTAGTTTTACTTACTTAATTCCTAGCCTAGACGAACGCGATATTACCGAAGTAGAACGACTTAACATGATTCTTATGAAGGTATCCAGCCCCAACTAATTAAATTGACTGGGGTTAGGGATGGACGATACCTCAATTGATTTCTACTAGGGCTGCCCCTTCCCAACTTTTTTTTCTACTAAATACAACTGAAAACGTCTAAAAGGGAATTCATACCTGCTAACCAGCAGTGGATAAAATCTTGGAAAGTTAACGGGGTTCACTTTCCAATAATGTACGGTCCCGATTTCTTTCGTTTTTTGTGGAGGGGTAGAGGGGTCTCATAGACTACAAAAACAAAAACCGCACAGGTCGGCGGCTTATATTTTATAAGAAAATTGCACTTAAAATTGCAATTTCACTAATACAAAATTACTCATTAAACTAAATTTCCCTAAAATAACACACATAAAATTCTTTTTTAAATTTAAGAACATGGCTTCTTTTATCACCCGCACTGCTTATTTTTTATTTCAAACGCGAGTAAATAGCATAAATCCCGAAAATTATTATCTTAAAAAAACCGCCATAACCGGAATCACTAGGCAACAACAATGCCTTTATATTACTTGCAGTTACAGCGAGTTGCAACTGCTGAAGTGAATACATGAATAAACAAAATATGTGCATATGCTTATTCAATTACACATGTACTTATTTTGTTTATTCACCATTTCACATTTTTCTTTAGTATATTTTGTTTAATAACACCTTTTTATTTCACAATTACAACGTTTATTTATTTTACACACAAAACTAAAGGCTGGTTTTCACTAGGTCAAATTTTGACAACTTTTATCGACTTTATCGAAATAAGCAACCAAATCTCGATAAAATCGATGGAATTTGACACCATTTGGCATAATGAAAACCAGCCTTAAAGAGCCTCGTAGCGAGAGCTCAACTTGAACTAATTGTTCCTCGTTCATATGTTTATCGAGTACGATCAAAAAGGCATTGCCAGATCTTCAAAAAATGTTTATTGTACAAAACCTAATTATCGCCGAAATATTATAAAAATTATACAAGCATTTATGTAAAATCCCCTTTGTGTTAATACCTATAACTGATAATACAATTCGCACTTCTTGCTAACTGTATGCATTTAGTTATTATTTCTTACATACTCTCTGAGACTATCGCCACTGGATATTTTCTTTAGTTAGAGCTGTTGAAACTAACGGGACTTTTGCTTACTCGCATTAAAAGTTTTATGCAGTGTTTAACAAGTTATATTGTTAGAAATTATTCATTTAAGATGACTCAAACCGAATCAGGTAATTTGTGTCTCTTAAACTTCTACTTATTAAAAATTTTCGCCTGCGGCGCTTTTCCATAATCAAGAAACCTGTACTGTTGGGTTTATTTAAAAAAAATCTTCCATAATCAAGAAACCTGTAATGTTGGATTTATTAGAAAAAATATAACATTTTTAATAAAATATAGCGCGATTTTTTATTAAAAATTATCGACTGCAGCGCTGTTCCATAACCGAGAAAAGGAAACAATTTTTTTTTTTAATAACGGCGCTTTTGCAAATAATAGAATAGAATGTGTTCATTGCAATATTGAAATGCATTAATTTATACTCAAAAGTACAATTTGTAATTTTTATGTGTTTTAACCTCCCTCTCCCTTTTGGTTATTTTCAAGTGAGATTTTATTGTATTGGGGTCCATTTCCCCAATTTTTAAACATGTAATTTATGGACGCCCCTTAAGAAATGTATGTCTTCATTAACACATGTCTGGCAACACCTATGACTCGCTAATAGCTCAAGTTGTTAGTTTGTTATATGTACTGTTGCGTACAACAAGCAACGAAATATAAATTATGCAAATGAACGTAGAACTTCTTATTGTACGCAACTTTATGCGATGTAGATCGATAGCGGGTAGATTTATGTAAATAAAAACCACTGTATTTAATATAAACTTTAAATTTAATTAAACGGGTTTACGAAGGCGGGTTTACAATGTGTATTGTGCAAGAACTTCACCAATAATGACAATTCATTATTTTGCATTACATGCATTTTCGTATAAGAATAACAGGTGATTTTAGAGTTGCCAGACTGGCACGAACATACCGGCCGCCTTGAACGACCGCAATAAGTTCGAAATTAAATCCATATTTACAGAGCAAATTCAAATTCAAAAGTTAAATTCAAACATTAAATTAATATTTACATTGCAATAGATAACTAAGATTTTAATATGTTACGATGTATACAAATAATTTTGCGTTGGCAGCAATGTTAGCTTCGCTATAGGCCGTACTAATTCGCCATCTGCCGTCTTCAATCTTACTACTCGTACCAAGCCATCTGCCCCAGGATGACATTGAATGACACGCCCAAGTCGCCATTTGGTGGGTGGGATATTTGGTTCGTGAATGATAACGACGTCATCTTCTTTCAGATTTGCGGAGGAACGAAACCATTTAGCTCTTTGTTGTAGGTTAACGAGATATTCGTTTTGCCAACGAGACCAAAAATGTTGTCGCATTGCACTAATAGCTTGCCATCGTTGGTGCAACCTTCCTGAGACGTTTGCGGTTTCGGGTTCAGGTAGCGCTTTGATTGGTTCGCCAATCAAAAAATGACCTGGAGTGAGCACCTCCAAGTCATCCGCATTCGCAGAGTGCCAATAAAGCGGTCGAGAATTGACACAAGCTTCCACTTCTGTCAAAAGCGTAAAGAATTCTTCATATGTTAATAAGGAAGTACCGAGCGCACGTTTCAAGTGATATTTGACTCGCTTCACTCCTACTTCCCAATAACCACCCATGTGTGGTGCGCTAGGAGGATTAAAATGCCATGTCAAATGCGTGTTTGCCAGATACGAGGTAACCTTTTCGTCTTTAATGCAGCGACGGTAGGCAGCGTATAACTCTCGTTCGGCACCAACGAAATTTGTGCCATTGTCCGAATAAATGTGCTGGCAATAACCTCTTCTATTAATAAATCTCGAAAGAGCGGCAATGAACGCAGACGAAGAGAGATCTCCAACAAGCTCGAGATGCATTGCTCCCGTGCTCATGCATATGAAACTGCATATATATGCCTTGATTGATTTGGACCCTCGGCCTGGTGAAAATTTAATAGGATACGGTCCGGCAAAGTCGACAGCACTGTGCAAAAAACAACGACAACTCGTTAAGCGGCTGCTTGGCAGATCGGCCATTACTTGACCTAGTGGCTGTCGATTTATGCGTTTGCATTTTACGCAATTATGATAGATTGTACGAACCAGGTTACGAGAGCCAATAACCCAAAAGCGACGTTGAAGCACAGTTTGCGTGATTTGCGGACCGGCGTGAAGCGTAATACGATGAATGTCAAGAACTATGAGCTTGGCTAGCGAGGAATGTTTCGGTAAAATTATGGGGTGTTTGGCGTCTGGAGAAACTGAAGCACGTCTTATCCTCCCGCCAACACGGAGAATGCCATCAGGATCCAAAAATGGTTGAAGACGGATTAGATGACTTCGCAATGGTATCGGTTTGTTTGACCTGCAAGAAACAATTTCTTTTGGAAAAGCGTTAATTTGAATATACTTTACCAGAGTATTTTCAGCGTGAAGAATTTCACTGCAGGTGAGAGCGCCAGTAGTGCGCTGACTACTGGTTGTTCGTAGATTTTTGACAAAGCGTACAACGAATGCGGTTACCCTCTTTAGTTTAATGTACGAATTATACCTCGACAAGAGTTCCCAATCTTCTTTAGTTTGAGTGAGATGCGATGCGGACTTGGTGTTTCGTAATTCGCAGCCAATATTTGAGTCGAGTTTTGTCAATTGTTCCAAGTCTTCAATTGTTTGATCTTGCCATTGATTTTGACTTTCAGCTAACCAACTTGGCCCTCCCCACCAAAGATGATGAGCGAGTAGGTGCGAAGGAGCCAATCCTCTGGATGCGCAGTCGGCGGGATTGTCCTCTGAACGGACATGCCTCCAACATTCAGGAGCCAAAACTTCTTGTACTGCGGCTACGCGGTTCGCTACGAAAACCGACCATCGACTTGGATGACTTTTTAACCAAGCGAGCGTTATAGTCGAGTCAGTCCACGAATATAACTTTTTCATACTGCCGCCGAAACTCAGTTGAATCTGCTTTACAAGTTTAGCGCCAAGATGCGCGGCGCATAATTCCAAACGTGGAAGCGTAGTACTTTTTAAAGGCGCGACTTTTGCGCGCGCGGCGACTAAGACAACTTTAAAAGTTCCATCTTGATGAAGCGAGCGGCAGTAGAGTGCTGCAGCGTATGCGCGTTGCGAAGCATCTGTGAAAACGTGATATTCAGCATGATCATAAATTTCACTGGTACCAATCCAGCGGTTTAGTTTAAGAGCAGCGAGTTCGGGCAACTGCTGACGGTAAGAGAGCCATTCTTCAGCAACATCGGCAGGCACTGGCTCGTCCCAATCTACGTCCGCTCGCCAAATTCGCTGCAACCAAATTTTTGATAAAATAGTACAAGGCGCGATTAATCCAAGTGGATCGAATGTTCTACTTGAGTCCGAAAGAAAAGTTCTTTTCGTAAGAACTGCAGGCAGTGGTGTCATATTCACTGCTATCGATAAATAATCCTCGTTCGTATTCCAAATTGTACCGAGTGTGCGTACTTCGTCGCCCTCAGCCAACAAGTGCGAGATTTGCTTTGAAACATGCGGTATACTTTCTCTAAGCTCATTACAATTTGTAGCCCATTTTCGCAATTCGAAACCAGCGTTGGAAAGAACTACGGTTATATGCTTTTGTAGATTTGTAAGTTCGTCGATTGAAAATGAGCCGGTGAGGAGATCGTCCATATAGAAGTCGCGTGTGATGACTATAGCGGCTTCTTTGTGCGCTTCATCGGCGTCTAAAGCGGATTGATGCAGCGATCGTACAGCTAAGTGTGAAGCCGCGGCGACGCCGTATGTTACTCTAAGCATTCGATAGTCTCGTACAGGTTCGGACGGCGTGTCTCGCCAAACTATGCGTTGGTAGTCAGCTTCTTCTTTGTCGACGTATACTTGCCGATACATTTTCTCAACATCGGCCATCATAGCGTAGCGATGAGTCCGGAATCGTACCATTATAGAGAACAAATCCTCTTGCAATTGTGGACCTATCATCAGTGCATCGTTAAGCGAGAAACCGGTCGATGTCTTCATCGAAGCGTTAAAGACCACTCTTAGTTTAGTGGTGGAACTGGTATCTTTAACGACAGCGTGATGCGGCATGTAGTAGCTATTGTGCGATGGCGCGTTACCTACGAGCTCCATATGACCCATACTTAAGAGTTCCTGCATGAATTCGGCGTATTGACGGCGCAGAGCGTCATCAGCGACGAAACGTTTCTCCATTCTTAGCAAACTTCTTATAGCTATGTTTCTGGACTCGCCTAAGGGTACAGATTCCTTAAAAGGGAGGCGAACAATATAACGCCCATCTTCAGCGCGACGACAATGTTTGCGAAAGTGCTTTTCACAAGCGTCTTCTTCGGCAGTTAAAAATCGCTTAGGTGGAAACTCCTCCAGTTCCCAGAACTTACTGACCGTTCTAATAAGTGGTACGTCACAATGCAGAGACAGAACCCCTGTGCCTGGACTGGATGAACGCATGGCTTTCCCAAAAAGTACCCAACCAAAAACTGTGTTTTGTGCCATGGGGGTGTCAGGCGGGCCCTTGCATAGACCCGATAGCAAAAATTTGTCCATTTCATCCATCCCTAATAATACGTCGATAGGACCAGGTTTAGCATAGTGCTGATCAGCGAGATCGAGGTTTTGTATATGAGGCCAAGATGGCATCTGTACACAAACACTAGGTAGATCGTTCGTGATCTTCGATAAAATAAGCGAGTTGATTGTAAAGCTTGTGGTAAGTGAACGAGGCGCAAGTGAGAGCACTGTTTCACCTTTGACTTTACCACCATCTAAAGAACCAATCCCAGTGACATGAGCTGCCGAAGGCTTTCGGTGTAAACGAAGACGTTGTATGCAGGCCTCTGTCACGAAGGATGCATGTGAGCCGTTATCAAATAACACTCGTGCGGGTTGCCATCGACCTGCATGATCTTGCAGGCAGACTTCTGCGGTTGCTAACAATATGGCTTTGTCAGCTTCAGCATGGTGAGATGCTACGCAACCGAGGTGCGGTGCATCGGAATTAGCATTTAAAGGCGATGTTGATTTCGAGTTGTTCGTCGTCGAAGGCGTGGTTGTATTTTGAGCAAAAGGATTGCCTTGTTGCTTTACGAAGGGCGAAGCGTGAACATTTAGTTCAGTACTGGTATTGTTACCTTCACCGCCACCGTGCAATAGGGTGTGGTGGCGGCGGTGACAAACATTGCATGTAGATAAACTACGACACTTTGCTACAAAGTGACCTTTGCTCAAACAATTGAGACAAGCGTGGTGTTTCTTAACCGCCGAAAATCGGGCAGTAGCATCTAACTTACGAAAAATTGGGCAAGCGTAAATGTTGTGTTTGGCATTACAGTGCAGACATGATGCTGCACTCACTCCGGGGTGAAAGTTTGAAGAGGGTGATTGCTGCTCGCCAACTGCATGAAGAACGTTTGTTGTAGTTTTCGTCGCACCCTTTGGTTGGCGCGATGGAGTTGAAGTCGACGGCGCACCTGTCGTCGGCACCATTTCAAGGGAGCGAGCACGAACCTCTAAAAATTCCACTAACTCTTCGAATGTAGGTAAATCATCCTTTACCAGCGACAACTCCCACTGTTTCCTGGTTTCGTAAGCTAATTTTGATATGGTAATGTGGACGAGCCAATCGTCCCAAAATTCCGTAGGCCTTCCTAAGGCGCGTAGCGAACCGACGTGTTGCATGGTAACATTTAAAATCTCCTTAATAGCCCTACCAGTATCTCGCGGTGCTTTTTCGATCGCGAAAATAGCTTTAAAATGAGCGTCGACCATGACACGCAAAACCTTATAACGTGCGGTGAGTAAATCCCACGCCGCACTGTAATTGGCATCACAAATCTGTAAACTACTAACCAGTTGTAGCGCCTCACCTTGGAGACAGTTACGCAAATAGTGTAATTTCTGACTATCAGACAAATTTGCGTTGCTATGAACAAGCGACTGAAATGCGTCGTGGAATGCCAACCAATTTGTAGGATCACCGCTAAAAGTCGGTAACTGCAACTTTGGTAACTGCACTGGCGATGATATAAACGTTTTTGCCGTAGATTGCTGCGGTGGATTAGTGAATCCAATGAGGCGTTTAAAATTAGATTTTGCTGTGGTGTACCATTCTTCTGCCTGTACCCGAGATTGCTCTTCAACCGATGCATTTTCCTCGCCGCACGCCAACTCTACTTCTTGTTGAGCGACGGTGAATCGAACCCACTGCTCCTCTAGAAGTTGTAGATATGTCTCCGCCGCTTCCTTATTAACTGCCAACTCATCCTTTTTGCTGGTCGCAACATATCGCTTGATTGCATTCAATGAAGAATCGCTCACTTTTAATGTCGACATGGTGTGATATGTAATTTTGGGGTTATGTTACACACGTGAAAATGTCGCTATAAAATGTGTATTTAAACCGCACTTGTACCAGCAAAAGTCTTTGAGTAGTTTTATAAATAGTTTATAAATGTTTTGATTTAGGTTTTATTACTTTTCTCAGCAATTAAATAAATTTTCATAAATGATACTTGCGAATCAAATTTGCACTATGTTTGTGTGTATGTATGTATGCCGGCACTTATCCGGCTCGAAGGACCAGCTTGTTGCGTACAACAAGCAACGAAATATAAATTATGCAAATGAACGTAGAACTTCTTATTGTACGCAACTTTATGCGATGTAGATCGATAGCGGGTAGATTTATGTAAATAAAAACCACTGTATTTAATATAAACTTTAAGTTTAATTAAACGGGTTTACGAAGGCGGGTTTACAATGTGTATTGTGCAAGAACTTCACCAATAATGACAATTCATTCTTTTGCATTACATGCATTTTCGTATAAGAATAACAGGTGATTTTAGAGTTGCCAGACTGGCACGAACATGTACCATTGTTTGTTGCATGTTGTGTTGGTTTTATGTGCTGTGTTTTTGATATATGTACAGTATGCATATATAATATGTATAATATATAATATTATAAACAAAATGTGCAGTGAACAAGTAAAAAAGGTAAACAAACTAAGTGCAGTTAAAAAACAATTACATAGTTTGTTCGTGAAAATAACCAAAAGCAACTACTCGCTTGTGAACACAACTATTTCAATGGCCTTTTTGTTGCCAAGTCATGGCGGGTTTTTAAAATAATGGTTTATTTTGGTTATTCGCGTAAAAAGTGCGAAATAAATAATGGAAAATGTAAAGTGGTGAATAAACAAAATATATGCATGTGTAATTGAATACCCATATGCACGTAGTTTGTTTATGTTTGTTTATTCATGAATGGGCATTAGGCAACTCGCTGTAACTGCAAGCAATGCAAATTGTTGTTGGCCAGTGATTCTGTGAAAATAAACATTGCGTGTTTTTTTAATTTTATAATTTGGCTTTTTTTTAATATATTCGATTTAAATAGCAGTGCGGGTAGTAGGAAAAGCGTGTTTTTAAAAATATAGTTGTATATTGTGCGTATAATGTTAGCGAAATCGGATTGAACTGGTAAATTTGTTTGTAAAATATAGGCCTCCGGTTTTTTATTTTGTACTCTGTGCGACCCCCTCTACCCGTTAAAAAAAAAAAATGAAAGCCGCTCCGTACATTATTGGAAAGAATCCCCAAACACTCCCCGAAGGTTTTGGGGAGTGATGCCGAAGTTGACAGTCCTTGGCCGGATATGACCCCGGTACGCTGCGCTACTCCCTTGCGGTACTGCCCGACTGTCGTGGTAGCGATTTGGTATGACCAGTGGAACCTTCTAGGTCATGGCATCCCTCCATCCATGAGGAAGGAGAACATGGGTAATGAGAGGTGAGAGGCATCATATTAGTCGCCCCTTACGACCGGTATGCCTACCACGGGCATATTCTAAACCCCTAACCCGCAGGGGGTAATTTTGTTCAGCTTGGCGCCTTTTCTACCTACATATGTTGACGGTGCTACCCAATTGGTGTTGGAACTTTTCGAGGATTGACTTTCCAATAATGGGAGCGAATGCAGAACATCGGACATTTTTTATGGTGACTGCCATAGAATTCGCTACATTTTACGAAATATCCAAAATACTATCTTACTATTTCTTCTAACGAAATTCGAGAAAATGTTAGTACATCAAATAAGCCGACACTCAATGTAGTTATAATAGTAACAATGAACAATGTTAATTAAAAAAAAATTCAGTACATTAAAAAAAATTGTTAGGTCAGACCTTTTAAATCGGGCTACCGCCTTAGGCTGCGCTCATACTGCAACCGACTTTTGTCGGCACATACACATCCGCACACATGTCCTTTAAAGAGCTGCCAGATTTTATCCGATTTCATCCGAATGTAAAGAAACTTTGGCCGCCCGATTAAATATCCAAAATACTATCTTACTATTTCTTCTAACGAAATTCGACAAAAAAATTTAGTACATCAAATAAGCCGACACTCAATGTAGTTATAATAGTAACAATGAACAATGTAGTTATAATAGTAACAATGTAGTTATAATAGTAACAATGAACAATGTTAATTAAAAAAAGATTTAGTTCATTAAAAAAAATTGTTAGGTCAGACCTTTTAAATCGGGCTACCGCCTTAGGCTGCGCTCATACTGCAACCGACTTTTGTCGGCACATACACATCCGCATACATGTGCTTTAAAGAGCTGCCAGATTTTATCCGATTTCACCCGAATGTAAAGAAACTTTGGCCGCCCGACTAAATAGAACACGCTCGAATTTCTCTGATGAGGTCGGATGGAAAAGTCGAGGAAATTGTCTAGTTTAGCTGTCAACTGCTAATAAATTAGTTAAATTATGGGAGGGGCTACTGAAGCAAAAAATTATTAAAACGCTTCCGTATTCATGATCCTGAGGCCAAACCCCGTCTTTTGAGCCCTCTTCCATAATTTTAGATTATTTATTAGCAGTGGACAGCTAAACTAGACGACTACCAAAGTCGGTTGCAGTGTGAGCGAAGCCTTAAGGCTGGTTTTCATTCAAAAGGTGTCAAATAAAATAAGCATTGCAAAGTATATTTAACACTTTCACTTAATTTTAAATGCACTTATATCAAAGATATTTTAGTTGTTTATCCACTTAAGCGGACCAGGGATGACCAAAAATGTCTTAGTACAATATGGGTGTCAAACGAAAGGTGTCAATGAGTGCTATAATATGCGATGTGATTCATTGAAATATCTGAAGTGGTTTGGGAGATATCTTAAAATTTCGATAGCTCGGCCGGTTTCGGAGGTATCGACGAATATTTCCACAAAAATGTTTGGTACATTATGGGTATCATTAGTACAATATGGGTGTCAAACGAAAGGTGTCAATGAGTGCTATAATATGCGATGTGATTCATTGAAATATCTGAAGTGGTTTGGGAGATATCTTAAAATTTCGATAGCTCGGCCGGTTTCGGAGGTATCGACGAATATTTCCACAAAAATGTTTTGTACATTATGGGTATCAAACAAAAGGGGTTTATGAATGCTATCATAAACCATTTGATTAATTTCAATACCTAAGCTACCCCGGAGATATCTCATAAAATATGAACCTTCTTATACCAAAACGCTTAATATGGCTATTAAGGGAAATTTACTATTTTCTTACCCTATAGGAAATAAAAAATTTAAGATACTATTTTGCGATATCTCAACCGGTTTTGGAGTTATCGTCCAAAATTTGGACCAGGGGTGGCAAAAAATGTCTGAGTTCAATTTGGGTATCTAACGAAAGGTGTCAATGGGTGCTGTAATATGCGATGTTATTAAATCACATGGCTTTAGGGTCGTTTTTTATTAGACTTTAAGCTGTATCAGTCCGATGAAAACATTTTTTGTGCCCGAAATTTGGGTTTATCGAGCAGACAAACATTAAAACAGAAATTATACGCATACAAAGTCGCGGGCACCAGCTAGTTTACTATATAATTTTTCATTTAATTTTCGAATAGTTATAATCGTACATATATAATTTCAATATACGCACAAGTGAATGTACATACATAACTATAATATCGCAACTGTAACGTCCTGCAACCCTAACAACAGCAGCGAGTATCAAAGAGCCAGGATGATAATTCAGTATTCGTCAGAATGTGATTTTAAGCGGCCACTCGTACCCTAAACGTTCCATCCTCTAAATCGATTTTCATGTTAATTAATTGTTCAGTATAACTTATATTCAATAAACACATATTTCTATTTGTTATATTAAAATCAAGAAAGAACTCGAACCCATTTTTTCAGTTCAGAAGTAGGGACGGCCTGCCTAAAATAGAGTGCGAGTGGTAAAATGAAATGCGCGCGTTAGTACGATACTCAAACGGTTGAACGTCTCTGTAAAAACGCAAAGTGTCGAGAATTTGCTAGTGCGTGAACGTGTCTGCGCAAAATAGGCAAAAAGCAACAAATATTCACAACGGCGTCTTTACACACGTGTCGATAAAAAAAGAAAAAAGTCAAGCGCTAAAGTAACAAAAACTTTCTTTTGTGTGGAAGTGTCAGCGCAGAGAAAAAGCATAAGCAAATTGTGACATAAAGGGGTACAGTAGTGTATTTGCTCAAAAACTAGAATATTCGAGAAGTGTTGCCCGCTAGGTGGAGAAATCACAGTTACACCAAAATTTTCCGTGGAGACTCCACTCGAGAATTAGAAAGAGGGGAAACAGGGTCTCTCCCTGACACAATCTTCGCGTAAAACACGAATAGACCAAGGCGAATTCACTGCAAGTGCAGAAGAAAAAAAAGGAAACGGAACTCTGTGAAGAGTAAAAACAAGGCAAATTCATTCATATGCGATTTGTACGATCAACGAATAAAACGAAATAAATACGAAAAAAAACTGCGTGTAACGAATCATAAACGTCAAAACAAAGAAAACGTAAACGTAAGAAAGCGAATTAAACGATAACTTATAAACAAACGTTTGGGTGACGAGTTTATATTGGTTAAAATCGCGGATTTGCGAATCGAACAACTAAAATCGGTATTAAATCAAAAAGGTTTGCCTACCTCAGGTACACGGGCAGAGCTCATACAACGTTTAGGAGAAAATTCGGATTCCGATGAAATTGAAGTGCCCAACGTACAACCGGGTAGTTCAAATACTAATTTACAGGTGCAGGTGAATGAGTTACGCGATGCATTGGACAATATTTTAGTGTTGTTGCGAAAGACGCCACAGCAACAAACCCAAAATGAGGACCAACGTACACCTGTCACACCACCAAATTCGAATGCGAGTTCATCAGAATCGCGCGGTAGAAGCCAAACGGTCAAAGAAATAAGCGAGACAATCCCCGAGTTCGATCCAACTAATCCTCAGTCTCTAACCGTAGAGCAATTTACAGATCGCGTAGGTAGTGTGGTGAATGCTTATCAGTTCGATGAAAAGTGCGTTCTGCTAGCCGTGTATAGCAGGCTGCGCGGAGCAGCTCGGATGTGGCTCGACTCCTTGCCAAGAGTACATACTACGTGGCACGATTTTTCGAGAGACTTGGTGGCAGAATTTGGTGTTCACCTTGACGAGGCACAAATCCATTGTGCAATGAGTGATAACGTCCGTAAAACCAGTGAGCGAATGAATGACTATTGTTTTCGCATGCACGCTCTCGGTAAACAATATCACTTGAGTGAATCAGCAATAATTAATTACATCCGTATAGGTTTGCGACACCGCGACTTGCAAGTAGCAATTGCTGCAACTAAGTTTAAGACCGTCAAAGAGATGCGCGAAACAATCGAAAACTACTTACTGAATCGTGGTAAAGTTAATGTCGCGCAACCGAAAAACGTAACCAATAACAAACAAGATCAGCCAAACGCTAGTAACGCGAAATCGACAGTAACATGTTTTAATTGTAAAGAAGTTGGTCACATTTCAAGTAAATGTCCAAAACCTCAACGTCGTGCAAGGTGTAGTGACTGTAACAAGGTTCATCCACGAAAAGAACCACAAAACTGTGGCAAACGCGGGTTAGATGTTCGTCGGCTAGAGGCATCATCACTTGACGAATGTTTCACGAAATATATATGTGTTGAAAACTTGAAATTTAGGGCATTTATAGATACTGGCAGTCAGTGCAACATGGTGCGCGAATCCATCGTTGAGTCACTCAAAGCAAAATGTGAAAAATGTCAAATACAATTAAAAGGTTTCGGCGGCGGTGCTCATGTTATACGTGAAAAATGTTCTTTGACTTTTGAAATAGATGGCATTTCGCTCGATGCCGTGTTTTACGTAGTTAAGGACACTATGCTTCAAACGGATTTCCTAATCGGTCAGGACATTATAACAAATTCGTCAGTGAAATTCGAACTCAACGACGGTCAGTCAATATTTGTAACCAAACGTGTCGAAACGGAAAGCGTACAAAAACCCAACGATGTCGCGCAACTAAGGTGTTATTCAGATGATGGTAGCCAACGCGAAGAAGTCGAAAGCGTACTAAAAGACTTTAAAGATGTGTTCGCGGAAGGTCTTAACGAGATCGGTAAAACGAACTTAATCGAAATGCAAATCAAAATAATCGGTAATAAAGTAGTCTCACAACCACCGTATCGCGTCTCAGCACCAAAACGAGCCGTAGTCACACAAATGGTCAACGAACTTAAAGAGAACGACATCATCGACAAATCTAGCTCCGAATACGCGAGTCCTCTTGTCTTGGTCAAGAAGAAAGACGGCGGCGATCGTTTATGCGTGGACTATCGCCGCTTAAAGCAGCTCGTGAGGAAAGAGAACTTTCCGGTGCCAAATATTGAGGAGCGTCTACACGAAGCAAAACAATACAAATATTTCTCGGTTCTGGACATGAATAGTGAGTACTACCAGATACCTATCGCACCTAGTAGCAGAAAGTATACCGCGTTTATAACTCCAGACGGCTTGTACGAATTGAAGCGAATGCCTTTTGGCCTCACAAACGCGTCGATTGTATCCCAGCGATTAATGATGAAGGTGCAAGAAAAGACTCAGCCGGCCGATATGCTTGTATAAATGGACGACATTCTAGTCGGCAGTAATTCGACGGAAGAAATGGTTGCTAAATTACGGCGCGTCCTAACATATTTACGCGATTCGGGCTTAACTTTGAATGCTAAGAAATGTACCTTTATGAAAAACACCATTACGTTTTTGGGTCATGAGATAACTCCAGCGGGTATTACTCCAGGTACGATAAAAACGCAAGCAATATCCGATTTTGCAACATCAAAGGACGTAAGTGATGTACGTCGCTTCCTTGGCCTTAGTGGCTATTTTCGTAAGTTTGTCCCGGGTTACGCAGTTATCTCAGAGCCGCTTAGAAAACTCCTTCGAAAAGGCATTAATTTCGATTAGCTAGCCGAGCAGAACGAAGGTTTCAATCAGCTCAAGCACAAGCTCGTGTCGCGGCCTTTGTTAGTCGCTTACAACGTTAACTCAGAACACGAAATAGACGCCGATGCCAGTGCTATCGGCCTGGCAGGTGTTCTCCAGCGAGAACACGAAGATTTGGAGCCCGTGGCTTATTCTAGTAGAGCAACGTCCAACACCGAAAAGAAATTCCACAGCTTCGAGCTCGAAACTCTAGCTGTTGTAGAGTCACTCGAACGGTTCAGGTACTATATCTACGCAAGAAAATTATAGTGCGAACCGATTGCAGCGCCATACGTACGGCCATGCATAAAAAAGAGCTAATACCTCGTATAGCACGTTGGTGGCTGAAAATACAAGATTATGATATTGATAATCAACACAGAGCGGGTAGGAGAATGGAGCACGTTGATGCCTTAAGCCGCGACCCAGTTGAGGAGGCTTCTAACGCAGATACCGCTCATTTACGCATTTCTAAGGTGGCAATCGACGAATCCGACTGTCTATTCAGCTGCAAGATAGCAAATTACGTGAAATCGTAAACGAAATTAACAACAACAAAAAAACAGCTGATGGCGATTACGTACTTAAAAACGGTAGACTATTTCGAAACGTAAACAATAAAATGTTATGGGTTGTTCCCAAAGGGCTTAGGCTTCGGGTGACTCAAGATGCTCATGATCGCAGTGGACATATGGGTGTCGAAAAAACAGTCCAAAGGCTCATGGAACATCTCTGGTTCACCCGAATGCGAAATTTCGTGAAGAATTACATAAAAACTTGTGTGGAGTGCGCATACTATAAGCGAAAGGAGTGTAAGCAAGACGTGCAGTATCACTACGACGAAATCGAGCCGATACCCTTTCAGACGGTGCATATGGACCACTTGGGTCCTTTTCCCAAAAGCGCAAAACGAAACGAGCATCTTTTAGTTATCGTGGATGCGTTCACAAAATTTACAACTCTTCGGTGGTTTCACGGGTATGCCCGAAAGGATCGTCACCGACCGTGGTACGGCATTCACCTCACGTGACTTCAAAAATTATTGTGCTGATAACAACATCAAACATATACTTACAGCCGTGCGCACGCCCAGGGCAAACGGTCACGCCGAGCGTACCAATCGAACGATACTTTCTATGCTACTTCCATCAACTTCAAACGACAAGCAGTGGGACGATAAGGTCCGTAACGTTCAATGGTGCATCAATACCATGAAGAATTCAACGACAGGATGTACCCCATATGAGCTAATGTATGGTTTCCATCCTCCGGATATTCTCAAAAACAAAATTATCTCCACCGTACACGACCATCGATGCCTTAACGACGAAGAACTCTCAAACCTCGTACACTTGCGGCAACTCGAGTGAACGACAAACGAGCAGCAGTAAAGAAACGCTATGACAACAAATACGAAAAACAAAACAATTTGGCGAAGGTGATTTGGTCCTCGCAGAGAATGAACCGCCTAGCACTGGTTGTTCTCGAAAGCTCGAGCCTCGATACAAAGGTCCGCTTATCATCACCAAAAAGCTCGACAAAGATCGATATGTTGTCGAAGACCTGCCTCAGTCGGGTCGTTCTCAAAGGCACTACGTGTCAGTCTATGCGGCAGATAAATTAAAACCCTGGTGTGAATTGCCATCCGACGACGATATTGGCGATGAAGTGGACGACGAAGATTCTTCTGTTAATTGGGACGAGGTCGCCCCATATGAGTAGGATAGCCGACTGTAACGTCCTGCATTCCTATACAGAAGCAACCCTGCGTTCGAACATAAATTCCAACATCCTGCAACCCTAACAACAGCAGCGAGTATCAAAGAGCCAGGATGATAATTCAGTATTCGTCAGAACGTGATTTTAAGCGGCCACTCGTACTCTAAACGTTCCATCCTATAAATCGATTTTCATGTTAATTAATTGTTCAGTGTAACTTATATTCAATAAACACATTTTTCTATTTGTTATATTAAAATCAAAAAAGAACTCGAACCCATTCTTTCACAACTATCTATTTGAATAGAGGTACTATCGACTCTTAAAGTTACTATATTTAAAGGAATTTCATTATTAAATTATAGTTAAAAAATTTTCTCCTATAATTAAAAATTTTCCCCGCCCTAATTTCGAGTCTGGCTACGCCCATAAGTGGGGCATATCCATGAGCCAAACAACGATAAGCCGCTGCGTACATAGAGTTACTGATGCTATCAACCGGAATATTATTTTTGAGGAAATAAAGTTCCCTATGACGCAGATGGATGGAGCGCCAAGTTGCAAAGGAAGTGTTTTCTTCGGCAGCTGCTCCTTTTGTGGGAGGTACTATAGGTGCTATTGATTGCACACATGTTGCCATTTTGGCCCCTAAAATCCACGAAGAGGCATATGCAAATCACCACTCGTATCATTCCTTAAATGTTCAAATGGTAAGACAAGTATCCTAACAAAAAGAGTGGCGTCAATACTTATGCATATATAGTTGCGTTCGCCATGCAAATAATTTGTACAAATTAGTACAAATTATCTTCTTTTGTGGTAAAATCGCGTTCGCGATGAAAAATTATCAAGCAAGGAGAGAGGAATTGAGAGAGCAAAATGACATTTAATTTCGAGAGAAGCTGATAATTCTTGCTGGACAAATTTGGTCCAGCACGAACTAGCAATCACGGAAATCAGCTGATTTTAATTTTTCGCGCCTATATTTTGTATGACATGGTATCAGCTGACAGCTGAACTTGCAACATTTTTGTACATTTCGCGTTCGCGTAAAAATTATCAATCTGTTCTTGATCGGTATATTATTTTTATACCCAGCGTACTAGTTATGTCCACATAACGTTACTACGTAACGGCGCAGAATAATTGACAACGAAAGTTCTAAGGTTGAAAAGAGAAGTTGATTAAGGCATGTCCGTCCGTCCGTGTACACGATAACTTGAGTACAATTTTGGATATTTGTATGAAATTCGGTTTACAGGTTTGTGGAAATGGGCGAAACCGGATGATAACCACGATATCGAAAATTTCGAAAATCACATAAATTGACATATCTCGGTTTCATGGTAGTACAAGAAATATTGCTAATGCAACTGGTTGTTGTTGTTGTTGTTGTTAACAACTGGTAGAAACCGCTGGGTATTTAATTTTCGGCTTACCCGAACTTATACTTTCTTACTTGTTTTTAATTAATTATTCAATGTATGTACATACATTACTAAAAACTAAAAAAATCATTTTAGGGGACTCTGGTTATCCGTTGGAACCGTGGATTATGACACCCTTGCCAAATCCACCGGAGGGCACAGCGAAATATAGGTACAACGAGGCACCTTGTAAAGCCAGAAACCCCGTTGAGCGACTTTTTTGGTGTGTTGAAGGCAACTTGGCGGTGTTTGTCACGACAGCGGGTTTTAATGTACGATCCCGCGTTTGCTGGAAAGGTTGTGAACGCGTGCTCAGCTTTACACAATATTAGCTTGACCGACCAATCACTTTAATTTGAAGAACAAGTAGCAGAAACGCAACCACCAGAAACACAACAAACCGAAGAAGAAAATTTTAATGATTTGAGCTCTGCCTCTTCCATTGCGAGACGTATCCAAGATAGACTAATAGCTAATTACTTTGCTTAAGTCCAATCAGGCAAGAACCTGAACAAATAAAATATACATGTACATAATTTAAGTGTGAATTGAATAAATGAATAAATGAATAAAAAAAAACGTTGTCATTATTGCAAACAGTTGCATACATACAAATTCAAAACGCCATGTAGTACGCACCTTACATAATTACAACAACAGAAAGTGCCTTTACAAGAGCAACAACATAGTTAAAACATAGCTGTACGATATTGTAAGTTTTACTGCAAGAACAAACATACAATTGTTATTAATATTTTTGTTTCCCTAACCAAACAGATTCAATAGACGACAACCAAAAGCTCTATGATGCGCTGACCTGCTGCACACTACCCCGAAGCTGCTGGTTTATGTATATGAGGGTGGCGATTACTATGAAGAAGCACAGTGAATGCAATTGAAATCATTTGCTGGTCACAAAATTGATGGTACAAGTTCCTGTTAATATATCACAATTTCCCGAACGTGAGTGTGAAATAATATACTTTTCAAATAATAACTATGTATGTATGTATGTATGTTTATTTAAATAGTTTCCTAATACAACAATTTAACAAATATTACAGTGCCAGTCATGACTAGTAAAAATTCAAATTAAATTAAAACTTAAAAATTAAATAAATAAAATAAAAATGTATAGTAAAAAAACGTCTTTAAATTAACTTAAGTAAATAAATAGTTAACAATATTGAAACTTAATCTTAGAAGCATGTGTGGAAAAAGGAAAACGAAGGTAGGATAGGATAGTTATACAAATAGGATAGTAGAGTAGAATTTCTGATAGCGAGAGAAAAATAGAAAAGTAAGGGAAGACTAGTGATAGTAAGATTTGTGAGAGCCTACCAGTCATTGTAAAAACAGATTAAACCTTCTTTAAAATTCTGTGCATTGGGGATCAACCTTAATCTAGCTGGGAGAGAGTTCCTAAGACGAATAGAAATAATGAAGAATTGTCGCTCGGACAGTAGCATCCAATATTTGATGTGAGTGAGAAGCACTGACCTAGACGAATGGAGAAAACGGAGCCGACTATAAAGGTAAAGTGGTTCCTTCGTATATATGATTTTGTGAAGAGTAGCTAGTGTTCTCACTTTTAATAAACCATCAATAGAAATGTTTAGCAACTTTTTAGCGTAGTATGAGACGTGGTCAAACCTTTTTAGTCCAAATACATATATAGCAATGTTGTTATAGACAACATTTAATTTCATCTTGCCTACATAATCACAACTTGAAAAAATCTCACAACTATATAGGAGCGTAGGTATTAAGTACGCTTTCGCTAAGAATAGTCTTACATGCAATGGGGTAAAGTACTGTGTTAACCATAGTGTACGGAGCATACCATACACTTTTCCTACTGTGCGAAAAATGTGATCTTTCCATGTCAATGTTTTATTAAAAACTATACCTAGTTTTTTAGCTGTGTCAACGTAATCAATCACTGAATTTTCCAATGTAACTTTGTCTAAACCCTCTGTATCTATCAACTTTCTACGAATATCAATACATTTAGACTTCTTCGGGTTGAGACATAAACCATTCATAGAAGCCCACCAACCAATTTGTTTCAAATCATAATTCAAATTAGCAATACACGAACTGACACGATCACAAGGACAACACGTATATAATTGTACATCGTCAGCATAGATGTGAACGTTACAATACTGTAGAACATCTGGCAAGTCGTTAATATAAAGAGCAAATAACAGAGGCCCAAGCATGGTAGAAGAATATAGAGGTAGTTCTACTTCTTCTTCTTGGTCGCCATTGCCCTCATTAACCGTGTTAGTGACGTTTCATTTTGAAAATGAGCTACCGTATTTTCATACCAAAAAAGAACCGATTTAAACTTCAAACGGAAAAAATTTTGAAGTTTATTGAAATAATTTATTAAATTTCACAATGTAGTGTGTATCTAGAAAAAATATTTTTCTAAAATAAAGCGAAGGTAAGTAAAAAACAAGTCTAGTTTTTGCATTTTGGCACAGATACTAATAACGCATTTATTTATTTTCGTACATAGATGAGCTGCATATTTAGAAGCTGCAAAATTTCAAGGTTTAGAGCGAGATCCCAGAGCCTAAAAGCGTCACTTATTTTATAATGGATGAAACCAATACCGATCGATAGTCCTCCCCGAATCTAGAAGGAATGTAAGCTGTGCCTATGAAAAGGGCCTAGGAATCGGGGGTCAAAGTCGCCAAAAAATTACCCTAACTTCACTTTTTTTATAATGGATGATTTTCACATATTTGACGTAGATTACTACCCCGCGTCAGTATCAAGTGTTGTTAGACCCGTACCAGTGACAAGGCTCCAGCCAGACACCCACAGTTCCCGGATTTTCCCATGGAAATTTATTTTGTTTTACCAATTTCACGTGTTTGGGCCACTTTTGCTGCTTTTAACTACCCAATATTTTCCCATTTTTTGGCAAATACTTCAGCCAGACACCTCAAAACTCGGGAAATTTCACTGCGCTTTCACATGTTTAAAGGGTTTGACAAACTTTGGCTACTTTTAAATAGCAGAACTTCACACATGTGTCGTAAAATGCTATCCTTAAGTAGAATCAAGCATTTCTAGACATCATCTCATGGCAAAAACTTCAGCCAGACACCTCAAGGTTCGGGAACTTTTATTTTCCTATTATTTTCCTTTCTCTTGTTTGTTCCACTTTTACTGTTTTTAAATGACGAATCTTTTCACATGTTTCGTAGGACACTACGCTTCAGTAATTTCAGTAATTTCAGTCATTTCTAGACTTCGTCCCATGGCAAAAACTTCAGCCAGACACCTCAAAGCTCGGGATTTTCACTAATTTTTGAATAGGAAATATAATGAAAAGAAAAATGAAAATGCATCTAAAAAAATTAAAAAGAAAATAACAACATAAATACTAAAAAATGTATTTTAAGTGTTGTTATTTGGTGCTTTTGCTGATGGTAAGTTATATCCGAACTTTTTTTTGTTTACAGGTGTAAGAATAAATCCATAGGGCCGATTTCACAATCTACGCTTAACGCAAACTGGGATTTAATTGATGTATTTTTTACGGTTACTGTCAAATTAATCGCAATTAGCATTAACCGGCAATTCGAAAAATGTCCTTAGGGCCACTTGCATAAAAGCCGATAACGCCTAATCGGTGATTAACTTGACAGGTAACCATACAAAATACGTCAATTAAACTCCGCTTAGTCGTTATCAGCTTTTGTGCAAGCGGCCCTTGATCTCTCAACACTTAAATCGAAAGGTTTTGTCGCTTTAGTACGACGTAAAAGGGTTTTTAAACGTTATTTTTAGGTAAATATGGTTTCTAATGCGCATTTTTGAAGCAGAGATATTTTTTGAACCATTTACAAGTTTTAAAGCAGCTTTACGGATCCTATTTTGTAAGTATTTTTACTTTACAATCCATGTTTTTTTCCTTTATATAAAATCCCCAAAATTAAAAAAAAAATTACCATTAATTATTGGTTGAGGGGGCAGCGCTCTGTGATCAACTGGCAAAAGATACGAATGACAACTAACACAGTTTATGTCAAAGTGAAAATACCTTTATTTTTTTATATCATGGGCCCAAGGACTGAACCTTGTGGTACACCTCGTGAGACGTTTAAAAAGTCAGACCGTATACTACCGATACTTACGGCCTGAGTTCTGTCACCAAGGTAAGACCTGATAAGGGCGGTAGCATGACTTGAAAGATTAAAAACATTTTCAAGCTTCTGGCAGAGCAAGGCATGGTCGACAGAATCAAAAGCCTTCGAGTGGTCAAGAAGTGTTAAAAACGCAGTCCAATTTTCATCAACTCGCTCACGGATGTCCTCTATTACAGATAATAGTGCTATCGTGCAACTTCTCTTACATCTAAAACCAGACTGACTTTTAGTCAGGAGCTTGTTGTCCTGCACATATGTACTAATCTGCCAGTGTATGATTCGTTCGACTACCTTAGATAGAAACGGTAGAATGGCGATGGGCCTATACTCGTTGTTCGGCTTTCGGATAGGGATGACTTTGGCGGCTTTCCAGCATGACGGGAAAACACAGGTCGTCAGGATCGAGTTGATCAGGTATGTTATAGAGGGGAGTATTTTAGGGAGGATAATTTTTAAAAATTTAGCACAAATGCCGTCAAACCCCATAGCATTGGACTTACAGAAAGTATGGCTTGCACTACGTCACATTCATCAACACGAACAAAATCAAGAGGACTAACATTAATATTGGTACGAACACGATAGTTTTATTCTATCTGTAGGAAGTGGCATATTCACAAAGTTTTTATTTATGTCGTTTACGTCGACATCAGGGAGGACAGATGACACTTCCCTGGATTTACCTATCCCAATTTCCTTGATATTTTTCCATGTTTAATTCGAATTCATCGCGGTACTAAACTTATCTTTGTAGTAATTTTCCTTAGCCAACCTAGTGGCTTTGTTGACAGCGAGCCGAGTGGCTTTAAAGCAGGTTTTAGTTTCCTCAGTTTTGTAACGTTTCCAGCGGGAGTAAGCAGAGTTACGTTGGTGGATTAAGTGACTGAGGTTGGCATTGAACCAAGGACAAGTTTTGTGCCTAGCTGATTTGAGTTTTACAGAAACATGGTTATTAAAAAGCCAATTTATATTACTTTGGTGGAACAGTGTCTGTTCATCAACCGATGTCAACATGCGAATTGCACCCCAATCGACTGACTCCACTTCAGCAGCAAGGGAACTGTAGTCTATGTTTCTAAAATCACGATAAGTAGACGAATTTGATTCACATGTAGTCTGAAAATCATAAATTAAAAATATAAGATCGTGTTTTGAGAAACAGGGAGCAGACAATTGGCTATAGTGGAGAAATTTCTGAAGATCATTTACGAAGAATAAATCAAGCAAGGACGAACTAGAGTTTGTGAAGTGAGTTGGCAGTCTGGAGTTTGTTGGAAAAAGCCCTAGAGATTCCATACTTAACTTTAAGCTGGAATCCACGAGTAGGTTGCAGTTAAAATCTCCGGCGATTGTAATATTATTATAACTTATGAGTAGAAGTTGTAGGAAGTCAATGCAACCGCTGAAGTTTATTTGGCGATTCGGTCGGTACACACAGCCGATAAGGAACTTATTGTTATCTTCGGAAAACACCTGAACGAACACATATTCGGCAGAATCACCAGGATTTAACATATATAGCAACACCACCACCGTGACCACTTCTATCTACCCTAAAAAGTTGGTATCCATTTAAATTCACCAGGTCATTAGTATGGTGTGACGTGAACCAGGTTTCGGATATACATATTAAATCAATATCCGAACCTTCGCACAAGTATTTCAATTCGTCGAGTTTTTTGCACAAGCTTTGTGCATTGATGTGAATAATTTTAAGTCCTTTAGCGCGCTTGCATACAATGCGCAACAGCGTACGTAAGTTGTCTTCGGAACTTGGCCATGAGTTATTTAGAACCATCATTAAGATAAAGTAATTGCGCCGCACTGCAACCTGATGCTGGAGAAGATAATTCGAGCAGCAGAGCTAAACCGCAATGGCACAATCTTCTACAAGAGCGTACAATTGCTGGCGTATGCCGATGATATTGATATCATTGGCCTTAACAACCGCGCCGTAAGTGCTGCCTTCTCTGGGCTGGATAAAGAAGCGAAAAAAGTGGGTCTTGCGGTGAACGAGGACAAGACGAAGTACCTACTGTCATCAAAGAAAGAATCGGCGCACCTGCGCCTTGGCAGCCAAGTCACCGTTGATGGCTACAAGTTTGAAACGGTGAGAGATTTCGTCTATTTGGGAACCAGCATTAACACCGAAAATAATATCAGTCTAGAAATCCAACGGAGAATCACTCTTGCCAACAAGTGCTACTTTGGACTGAGTAGGCAATTGAGAAGTAAAGTCCTCTCTCGAAGAACAAAGATCACGCTCTATAAGTCTCTCATCATACCTGTCCTGATGTACGGCTCGGAATCATGGACAGTATCCAGAGAAGATGAGATGGCCCTTGGAGTATTTGAGAGAAAAGTTCTCCGGAAGATTTATGGTCCTTCCCGTGATGCCAACGGCGAGTATCGAAGGAAATTCAACGATGAGCTGTACGAGCTTTACGCAGACCTGACCATAGTTCAGCGGATTAAAGCCCAAAGGCTCCGCTGGCTGGGTCATGTTATGCGAATGGAAAAAGAAGCTCCAGCACAGAAAGTTTTACTATCGACACCCGAATTCTGCAGCAGAGGAAGGGGGAGGCCTCGACTGAGATGGAAACAACAGGTGGAGGATGACTTGTACTCCCTTGGGGTTTCCAATTGGCGTCAGTTATCGCTAAAAAGGAATGACTGGCGTGCTTTGATTCGAAACGGCCAAAATCGCCTAGGCGGTTAAGCGTCATCATGACGCAAGCCAAGATTAGATTAGATTAGAATTGCGCCGCACTGCATTTAACTAATAAAAACTTAGTGGACATTACAGTCGAAATAAGAGTAGAGATAAAAAGAGGGAAGAAATAGGTAGAATAGTAGCAATAACATGGAACATGATTAAAAATATAATTAAGAACATAATTAAGAACACCCTTGGTGCTCATCGCCGACAGCATAGTGAAAGCCGAAAAAACTTTTTTCCTATTCTTAAGGCGAATTGCTGCTTAAAATATATTGTAATTAGATTTTGTGAGCGATGGTTAACAAAAATTGGTGCTTCAGAATTTATGTCCACATGTACTAATTTTAAACTTTTATCATTATTATTTTTATTTTTATGGCGCCTGAAATTCGCAATGGATTTTAGTAGGTAATTTCGGTCTGCCGGTGAAAAGAACTTAATTATAACAGCCGAATCTAACGCTCTGTCTTGCAGCTTACTTGGCCGAAAGATGCCCTTTAGGGCCGGTGGCCGTATGTTCACAGTCGAACAAAGGGAGTTAAAAATGTTTTGCAGGTCCTCTCCCTCCTGAAAGGGAATTCCGGTGACGTTGACCTCGCATGAAGCAATTTGATTCTCCATTTGGTCTTCTTGCTTTAGCAGGTTTTGTTGCAGGGTGGCCATATCACCTTCAAGTCGCCCAATATCGTCAAGCGCATTTTCAAGACGGGTGACCCTCGTTATTAAATACCAACATGCTGCTGAAAAAATTCGCAATTCTGTACGTTTGAATAATATTACATGGGATTGTAGCAGACAACTAAAAACTGAACATTTTTTTTATTGATTAATTAATAATTACATATTTTTTTTTGTATATATAGTCGAGCTCTAGGTCATTATTATAACTTCTTTTTTTAATAATTCCATTTGCACAGCAACTGGCAGTTAATTACTAAAAAAACGAAAAGCATATTTTTTAAAATAAGCGAACAAATTCTGCCAAACTTTCAAAAATGTTCACAAAAATGAAGTGTTGCACTTTCAATTAAATGTACTCTTCCCGAGTTGAAGAGCAAACTTCAATAAAAAGAAACTTCTTGATTTCATTTTAAATTCAGATTTTATTAAGATTAGGCTATTAACTAATTTAACAAAAATAAAGATTAATATAAAACTGAAAACAATTCAGGGACTAAACAAATTTAATAAAACTTAACATTTTGAATTCATTACTGGGTTCTTTCATGTTAAATCGCCAAATAGTTCGAATTGACCCCTAAATATTTGTATGAATTTTGGTGAGAAATTTTTTTTATTAAAATAAAACAAAGTTTTGCCAAAGAAGAAAAACTAAAAAAATGTTTTCAATGATATGCAAATTTAAAATTTCACCTTCTTCCTTTTTTTTTTTGATATTTCGGAAAGTACTGTTCAAAAATATGGTACTTTCAAAAGAGGTGCTTAGAAGTATAAAAAACCCTAAAAATTCCCACTAAAAAATTTTAGATTTAACAAAATTATAAACTTGAAAAATTGTAGTTACAACTAAAACAAAAATGGAACTTCATACATCTTAAAACTACTTAATACTAAATAAAAATTCTGAGTTATCCTAATTTTTATTACTATCAGCAATGTTACCGGCTAAAAGATAGATCGCATTAGCATAATCGCTAAAGTGCTCGCCCATAACTCTTATGGATTCCGCCAACTCCCTATTACACTCGGCTAGATCCTATTGCATAAAAGAAAAGTAATATGAATAAGTAAACAGAAATAAGTATGTAATGTTAATACAGCCCTACGCTTGAAATATAGCAAATTGCACTGCAATGACCATTCTTATAATCAATTATTGCTTTGCTATGATCTTTTGGATGTGACAATGCTCAACAAATTATTTCTGATAAAGAGATAGAAGTAATTATGTCGTGAACTCGAAAAGGTTTTCGTTTGTTATTCGCATACATAAAACCGTTTCGAGTGACAAATTACTATGTATATTGAACTAAACTAAAACAATTATTATCGATTACCAACGCTTTTACAGTTATTAGTTCACCGTCAAGGCATCAGCTTGCATTTCCGTCGCTCTATTGCTGTTTTCAGCCGCCTTATTGCTGTTTTCTGCAAGTTGAGTTACAGCCGCTGCCTGCGCTTTTGCCACCTCCATAAACTCACGAGCTAAGTCGTCGTTTCCACTTTTTCTTTTCGGAGATTGTGGTGTTACGGCAGGAGTTCTGGGGGTTCTAGCCTGTGGCAAACTTGGGGCCCCGTTTTCTGAGGTGGGCGTCACCACAAGGCGTGGAAACTTCTATCCTTCCTCCATCATTACTTGATGTGGCTGAAAATGGAAAATAAAGAAAAAATGGTTTACCATTTTTATTAAAAGAACATTTCAATTAACGTTTTATAAACATGTTTTTATGCATAACTTTTAAAGAAACTCACCTCCTCGAATGGCATGGTATCAGGGACGCCTTCGTTTCCCTCGATATACTGCACGCCAATTAAATCTAAGACCCGCATCTCTAACTGGGTCAGAGGGGCTTGTTGTTGTTGTTGTTGTAACGAGGTGTAGCCCTGCCTAAATGTCAGACAGGGTCACCTCGAGTGTATTGCTCTTGGCCGGGTCGATATAAGAAAACGGCCCGGGTCGTTTCGGCACGATGGGTACAGCACAAGTACTGGTACCGTTCTCGTAGATCCGGCAATACAAGAAACTAAACTAGCCGTGCAGGCTATGTAGGTCATTTAGCGTTACCCAGGGTGCACCAACTGGGAGGCGACCTACTTTTACACCCCGTCAGAGGGGCTTCTTCTATTGGAGCGTTACCCGTTCGTGCCTGGTGCTTGTTTCGTTCACGGCAGCGAATGCTGATTCGGCTTTTCAAGTCTTTTCAAGCCTTTTTAGAAAATAATAACATTGAGATTATAAAAATAATGCCGGCAATTGTCTAGTTTAGCTGTCAACTGCTAATAAATTAGCTTTTGAGTGCCCTCCCATAATTTTAGCTAATTTATTAGCTGTTGACAGCTAAACTAGACTATAACCATAATGGCAAGCAGTGATAATAGTGGCTTAAAAATTAAAAAAAAAAAATTGTTAAGTTCATGTCTGCAACTCAATCTCATTCACTTGATAAAGTATTTAACATGATTTGGAGAGAACGATTGAGGTATAGATCATGGATTAGCCTGATTGTCTATTTGATAATGAACGCTAGTTGTTTGAATCTAACACTTAGGGCCGCTTGCATAAAAGCTGATAACGACTAAGGGCCATTTGCATAAAAGCTGATAACGCCTAATCGGAGATAAACTTGACAGCTAACCATACAAAATACGTCAATTAAACTCCGGTTAGGCGTAATCGGCATTTATGCAAGCGGCCCTAACCGGAGTTTAATTGACGTATTTTGTATGGTTAGCTGTCAAGTTAATCACCGATTAGGCTTAATCGGCTTTTATGCAAGTGGCCCTTAAAGTTTAAGTACTTGGATCGCACTAAATACATACCGTTTGCCATTGCTCCGCTGTTTTTACAGCTCCTCCCATGGCGTTCAACTTTTCAGCCATTTCGCGCCACCTATTGTGGTACTCCACCTTCCCGTGGAGACGCATAAACTTCCCGGACGCCATCCCCGGATTCTCGCCCAACAAATCCACCATTGCAGCCAGTTGTGTCGGATTTGTTCGTTGCCGTTTACGTTGATCTGTCGCCATTCTAGCACAATCTGAAAATATATAAAAACGATCAAAAAATGTTTGAAAATTTCAAATTTACTCACCTTTACTGCTACCGGAAAAAGAAATTATTGTTTTTTTCTGATTCCTCTTTGTTTTTCGTATTTTTGACATTTCGAACAGCAGTATTGCCGTATTTTCTCACTATAGAAAGTCAGCTGTTTGCCAGCGTTAAAGGCAAGTTGGAGAATCGCAGTTTCGTTAAGAACACACGCCAACCCCTGGCGAAAACCTAAACGCTTGGCGAATGGTTAAAAGTTGGGGAATCGAGCTACAGGTATAAGAAAGATATACTCGTTTTTTTCTTGAGGCATTTCTTCGGAGGTGGGTAGCCCGCTTTAAGCGGGCCGTGAATCTGAACGTTTACCTCAAGAAATATATACGAGCATATTTATTTCTTGAGGTAAACCGGCGTTACCAACCATCGAAAATTGTAGTATTTTTTCTTATGAGCTGAGTATTGGCTCAAGAAACATTGACGTGTGAAAACAGTTCTTGACCACTTCTTGAGCGTTTTTTTTATATGGAGTTTGACATTTCTTGGCAGGTGAGTAGCCCGCTTTACGCATGATTTTTTTTTGGAAAAGTTGAGCACTATCAATATATTACAAAAAAGTAATTGTTCACGCGCTCCCTCGTTTACGCTCAAAAAGATGTATATATAGGGCTTTAGACGTACAGTGATCGAACTCAAGGGAAATAATCGTGGAATCATCGAATTCGTCACAGTATTCTGCACTTAAGCCATCGGTAGTTTGGCAGTTCTATTTAGTATTTATAAAGAAAATGAGCAAGTTAGCGTATACAACTGCTAATTATACTGATGCACAGTTTAAAGAACAAGGCAATCAATTATTCGTATTAAGGAAGTACGATGATGCTATCGGGTGTTATACGAAAGCAATCGTAGGTATAGTTTAACTATTTGAGCTAGATAATTATGAGTTATTCCCTTAGATGAAGAATCCAAATAAAGCTACTTATTTCACTAACCGAGCATTGTGCTATCTAAAGCTTAAACGATGGGATTTGTCATGCCAGGATAGTCGTCGTGCTTTGGATCTTGACAACAATCTGTTAAAGGCGCATTTTTTTTTGGGACAATGTTTAATAGAGTTGGAAATGTATGATGAGGCGATAAAACATTTGCATAGAGGTATGACTTCATTTAGAACGAATTAAAATTAAGATATCCGCCGTATCACCTTAACTTCTTTACTATATGAAGGTAAGGTAATTCGGTAATTGTTTGCAGGCGCTAACAATCTTGTAGAAAATGTCAATTGCCACTCAGTAGATATTCTCAGAACCTCTATTGACAAATTGTATCCCAAGCAATGCGTTTTTCTGTATACATTTAACATGGACTTGTTATTGGAAGTCCACCAGTGTCCTTAGAACTACTGTGAATCTGCATAGTTCTTAGGACCCACTTGGGGATTTTCGAACCCCTAATTCACAACTGCCTATGATTACTGCTTTCTTTTTTTTATTTTAGGGGTGTAAGAGTAGGTCGCCTCCCCGTTGGTGCACCCTGAGTAACGCTAAATGACCTACATGGCCTATATGGCTAGTTTCTTGTACACACTCAATACACTCGGGGGTGACCCTGTCTGACATTTGGGCTGGGCTACCCCTCGCTACAACAGCAACTGTTGTCTTATTAGGAGACTTCCAAGCAAGGCATGCGGGACCCAATTCTGGGCCTAAAAGACCTACAAATAGGGATAAAACCCTACGTGTGGCAACACTGGGAGTGTAATGGGGTGTGGTTGCTGTGGAACCTTGCTCAATCCCGACTCTTGCATCCTCGTTCGTACACTCTGGGCAACGTGAGCTATCTACGCTCGCGGCAGAAAGAGAGGGAGCCCCGGTGGGGCCACTCTGACCTACTTGGTTTAAGGACTCACCGAGGTGTTTTGCGCAGCTTCTATTCACCATGAGGTGCGGCTGCAAGCGGGCGTCTGTCTTGAAGCAAGCGGCTCGCTATATAAATGTGTAAATATTTTCCAAAACCCCGAAACGGGTTGTGTGCTGGGTTTGGGACCCGCCACGTAAAAAACCTTATTCCAATGAAAAGAAAAACACCAAAGCCTCGGATGAGAACCCCCTTTAATGTTGACGAATTATGGACTACGAGAAGGATATTAAGGCATGTACGTGGAATGCCCGGACCCTTTCTAGGGAGCATACCACTGCCCGACTGTTTGATGTCCTCGAGAACGCAAAGGCTGACATCAACGCCCTGCAGGAAATGCGATGGACGGGGCAAGGAAAAACGACCATCGGTCCTTGTGACGTATACTACAGTGGCCAGACACGCGGCAAGCGCGTTGTGTAGGATTTGTGGTAGGAAAGAGACTTCGCCGCCAAGTACTAGCGTTCACTCCTGGGGACGAGCGTCTCGCTGCGATCCGCGTCAGGTCGAGGTTTTTCAATAAAACATTTATCTGCGCCTATGCGCCGACTGATGAGACGGACGACGCAGCGAAGGACTCTTTCTACGATAAACTTGAACAGACCTATGCTGCCCCCCAGCATGATATCAAAATCGTTCTGTTGTTGTTGGTGTTGTTGTTGTTGTTGTAGCGAGGTGTAGCCCTGCCTAAATGTCAGACAGGGTCGTCCCGAATGTATTGCTCTTGGCCGGGTCGATATAAGAAAACGGCCCGGGTCGTTTCGGCACGATGGGTACAGCACAAGTACTGGTACCGTTCTCGTAGAACGGGCAATACAAGAAACTAGCCGTGTAGGCCATGTAGGTTATTTAGCGTTACCCAGGGTGCACCAACGGGTCGGCGACTTTAATGCCAAGGTGGGAAAGAACGGAGTCTTTGGTCCTACAGTTGGAAAATTCAGTCACCACGATATAACATCACCCAACGGCACTAGGATGATTGACTTCGCCGCTGCTCGCAATATGGTCATCAGTAGTACCAGGTTCCAGCATAACCCTGCGGGGTAGGGGTTTAGAATATGCCCGAGGTAGGCATACCGGTCGTAAGAGCCGACTAATATGCACATAGGTAATGACGTGCTACTCGATGGTTGATCTACGGATATGATTCCTCTCACCTCTCATTACCCATCTTCTTCTTCCTCACGGATGGAGGGATGACATGACCTAGAAGGTTCCACTGGTCATACCAAATCGCTACCACGACAGTCGGGCAGTACCGCAAGGGAGTACCGCAGCGTACCGGGGTCATATCCGGCCAAGGACTGCCAACTTCGGCATCACTACCCAAAACCTTCGGGGAGTGTTTTGCTGTTAACAACAACAACAACATAAGCGAATACACCAAGCCACCTGGCTGTTCCCTGATCAAAGAACAAGAAACCAGATTGATCATGTCATGATCAACGGCAGACACAACTCCACCGTTCTAGACGTGCGTACCCTACGCGGTCCCAATATCGACTCGGACCATTATCTTGCTGCAGCCATGATACGCACACGCCTCTGTGCAGCGAAGAAAGTGCGCACACCTGCTATCGGGAGACGTTGGGAACGGGCGCAACCGGCAGTGTATGGCAACGCTATCGTGAGGCGAAGAAGGAAGAGAGACGCCTTTTTCATTTCATTTTCATTTCAATCATTTATTTGGAAAAATATTAGTACAATAAGATCTATGATCTTTTATAGTACAACAAAATTTAAGTGTAAACAGTGGAACAAGTAAAGAAAAAAAAAATAATAATAAAAAGTAAAAAGTAATATTGCATTATAATTACAAAACTGAACAGCAAACAATGGTAATAAAGCAGGAATAATGCATTTTAATAATAAACATTGTATAAAGGTAAACTAAACTAAAACTAAAATTTATAATAAATAAATAAAAAGAATTAACACAGTGGATATATTCGTAAACATTGACTAGGGGTATATATACATATATAGCAGTAAAGATATTATAGATAGCGAAACTAAATGTGATATCCCATGGGATGCATCGGACCGCATCACGCCCAATTCAAATAGTAAATACAACAACAAAATGATCCGGATGGAAAAATTATTGTTGCATTCACATGTCAAAGTGAGGGCGATCCGGACCGACAGGTCCGAGGGATATCGCCTTAAAGGCTGACTTACACGAGTCGATTATCTAGTCATTTTTCTTGTCGATTTTCATTCTACCTTCAAATACAAGGTGTGAATCGATTGAGTTGCCGTTTACACGGTGGAACGACAAAAATCGACCAGGCAGACTCGTCCAAATAAGTTTAAGGCTTATACAAATACCTAATTAACTAAAGTACCTATAAAGAACGTTCTTAAAATTGCTTTTACTTAGACTGCTGCGAATAGATATCGGAATAGAGTTCCATGTACGAATAGCGTTGATGAAGAATAGGCGTGAAGATGCCAAGTAGTTATAGGTTGGTAATATCAAATCATTAATCCGGGTAGACCTAGGGAAAACCAGTTTCTCATATAAGTAGCTGGGCTCTTTATATATAATAAGTCGGTAAAGAAATATACAATTTCTAGCTTTGAAATAATCCGAAATTTGGCATCCTAATAAGCGCGATCTCCAGTCAGATATATGGTCATACTTAGCTAACCCAAATACATAACGTGTAACATAGTTAAAAGCTACATCAATTTTGTGCGCTGACTGAGAGCTCATTTTACTATAAACAAACTCCGAGTAGCTAATGATAGGCAAAATTAGTTGTATAGCAAGTTTTCTTCTAATATTTAAGGGTGTGTAGATTGCAGACATGCGCAAATTTCTTAGTATATTATAAACTTTACGGATAACCGAGTTAACATGATCATCACAGCTTAAGGCTGAATTAATTATGAACCCAAGGTTAGTTACTTTGGGTACGAGGTTTAGAGGTTTATCGGCAATGTATAAGGGTGGAATATTTAAGAAACTTATTTTTTTTTAGTTATGGGTAGCACATAAGATTTATCGCTATTAAGACACAAGTCATTTTTCATCGCCCAGTCATAGATGGATGCTAAGTCATTATTTAACTTCGAACAAATTTCACTTGTCTCTTCATGGTTTCCGGATAAGTATAACTGAACATCATCAGCATACGCGTGCATTTTTACATATTTACAGACATAAAATATATCATTTATGAACATACTGAATAGTAGCGGACCCAATATCGGGCCTTGGGGAACCCCAGAAAGAAGTGGTTTTTTCAGAAAAAAGAAACGTGAGGCCGAAAGGCGTAAGTGTGAGTAGCTTAAGATGCTGGCTGACAGGAACGATGCCCGAAAATTCTATGAAAAGAGCCGGCGGATGACGGAAGGTTTAAAGACCGCGGCAAGTTCCTGGAGGGACAATGTTGTTGTTGGTCTTTTTGTTAACAATGCATTGCCCTGTCTAGAGTGTATGATCATTCCGAAGATCTTCATCAAGCTCTTCTAAGGGGAGTCCAAGGAAACGTGCAGTTTCAACAGGGTTTGTCCAGAGGGACAGAGGGGTTGGAAGAGTAGGTTCAGATGAACAATTGAAGAGATGTAGAGTATCATGGGGGGTCCTACCACATGCAGGGCATGTATTTCAGATTGTATCATCATCATCATCATTTATTGGCGCTTAACCGCCTAAGCGATTATGGCCGTTTCGTATCAAAGCACGCCAGTCATTCCTTTTTAGCGATAACCGACGCCAATTGGAAACCCCAAGGGAGTTCAAGTCATCCTCCACCTGTTGTTTCCATCTCAGTCGAGGCCTCCCCCTTCCTCTGCTGCCGAATTCAGGCGACGATTGGAAAACCTTCTGTGCTGGAGCTTCTTTGTCCATTCGCATAACATGGCCCAGCCAGCGGAGTCTTTGGGGCTTTAATTCGCTGGACTATGGTCAGATCTGCGTAGAGCTCGTACAGCTCATCGTTAAATTTCCTTCGATACTCGCCGTTGGCATCACGGGAAGGAACATAAATCTTCCGGAGAACTTTTCTCTCAAATACTCCAAGGGCCATCTCATCTTCTCTTGACATTGTCCATGAATCTGAGCCATACATCAGGACAGGTATGATGAGAGACTTATAGAGCGTGATCTTTGTTCTTCGAGAGAGGACTTTACTTCTCAATTGCCTACTCAGTCCAAAGTAGCACTTGTTGGCAAAAGTGATTCTCCGCTGGATTTCTAGACTGATATTATTTTCGGTGTTGATACTGGTTCCCAAATAGACGAAGTCCCTCACAGTTTCAAATTTGTAACTATCAACAGTGACATGGCTGCCAAGGCGCAGGTGCGCCGATTCTTTCTTTGATGACAGCAAATACTTCGTCTTGTCCTCGTTCACGGCAAGACCCACTTTTTTCGCTTCCTTATCCAGTCCAGAGAAGGCAGCGCTTACGGCGCGGTTGTTAAGGCCAATGATATCAATATCATCGGCATACGCCAGCAATTGCACGCTCTTGTAAAAGATTGTACCATTGCGGTTTAGCTCTGCTGCTCGAATTATCTTCTCCAGCATCAGATTGAAGAAATCGCACGAAAGGGAGTCGCCCTGTCTGAAGCCTCGTTTGGTTTCAAATGGCTCAGAGAGGTCCTTCCCGATTCTGACGGAGCTGTTGGTATTGCTCAACGTCATTTGGCAAAGCCGTATAAGCTTTGCAGGGAAGTCAAATTCAGACATGGCGGCATACAGGCAACTCCTTTTTACGCTGTCAAAAGCGGCTTTAATATCGACAAAGAGATGGTGAGTGTCGATTCTCTTATCATGGGTCTTCTCCAGGATTTGGCGTATCGTGAAAATCTGGTCGATGGTAGACTTACCAGGTCTAAAGCCACACTGATAAGGTCCAATCAGTTTGTCTACGATGGGCTTCAGCCTTTCACACAACACGCTAGAAAGAACCTTATATGCGATATTAAGAAGACTAATTCCGCGGTAGTTGGTGCGGTTAGCGGGATCGCCTTTCTTGTGGATTGGGCAAAGCACACTTAAATTCCAATCCGGAGGCATGCATTCGTCTGACCATATTCTGCATAAGAGCTGATGCATGCTTTTTACCAGCTCCGTCTTTTCCAGGCACTTTGTTGTTTTTGAGCCGGGATATAGCTATCCTCACTTCATCATAGTCAGGTGGTGGGACGACTTTTCCATCGTCAGGGATTGGGGTATCGGGTTCGACGCCTCCCTCGCAATTTAGCAGTGAGGAGAAGTGCTCCCTCCATAATTTAAGTACACCTTGTACGTCGGTTACCAGGTCGCCATTATTGTCCTTACAGGAGCTTGCCCCGGTCTTAAAACCTTCCGTCATCCGCCGGATCTTTTCATAGAATTTTCGGGCATCATTCCTGTCAGCCAGCATCTCAAGCTCCTCACACTCACGCCTTTCGGCCTCACTTTTCTTTTTTCTGAAAAGGCGTCTCTCTTCCTTCTTTGCCTCACGATATTGTTGCCATACACTGCGGGTTGCGCCCGTTCGCAACGTCTCCTTGTAGGCAGCTTCCTTTTTTTCGAGGCAGTTTTGCATTCCTCATCGTACCAGTTGTTCTTGCGGGCTCGCTGGAACCCTATAGTGGCCTCAGCGGCGGTACGCAATGAGTGAGAGATATGCTTCCATTGCTCGGTTACATCGTTAGGTCGAGGATTGCCCTCTGCTAGCAGGTGTGAGAGTCGAGTTGTGAAAATATCAGCTGTCTGTGTCATGCGCAGCTTCTCGACGTCAAACTTTCCTTCCGTTACTGTGCGCACTTTCTTCGTTGCACAGAGGCGTGTGCGTATCTTGGCTGCGACAAGATAATGGTCAGAGTCAATATTGGGACCACGCAGTGTACGCACGTCCAGAACGGTGGAGCTATGTCTGCCGTCAATCAAGACATGATCAATCTGGTTTCTAGTTCTTTGATCAGGGGACAGCCATGTGGCTTGGTGTATTCGCTTATGCTGGAACCTGGTACTACTGATGACCATATTGCGAGCAGCGGCGAAGTCAATCAACCTAGTGCCGTTGGGGGATGTTATATCGTGGAGATTGAATTTTCCAACTGTGGGACCAAAGACTCCTTCCTTGCCCACCTTGGCATTAAAGTCGCCGAGCACGATTTTGATATCATGCTGGGGGCAGCGATCATAAGTCTGTTCAAGTTTATCGTAGAAGGAGTCCTTCTCTGCGTCGTCCGTCTCCTCAGTCGGCGCATAGGTGCTATGTTGAAAAACCTCGCCTTGATGCGGATCGCAGCGAGACGCTCGTTCACAGGAGTGAACGCTAATACTTGGCGGCGAAGTCTCTTTCCCACCACGAATCCTACACCACGCGCTTTGCCGCGTGTCTGGCCACTGTAGTATACGTCACAAGGACCGATGGTCGTCTTTCCTTGCCCCGTCCATCGCATTTCCTGCAGGGCGGTGATGTCGGCTTTTGCGCCTACGAGGACATCAACCAGTCGGGCAGCGGTACCGTCCCTTGAAAGGGTCCGGACATTCCCGGTACATGCCCTAATATCCAAATCATTATGCCTTATTCGTTTTGCCGGGTCGTCAACATTAAAGGGGGTTCTCATCCGAGGCTTTTCAATTGTTTTCATTGGAATTAAGTTTTTTACGTGGCGGGTTGTATCATTAAGTCTGGATAAGTATGAGTTTAACCTTACACTATATCCAGACCTAAGCTGTGCCAAGGTCACTCTTGTCTCCCTTGGTAAGGTGCGTTCTTCTTCAGCAATATCCGGTGGAGGACTGTTCAGAACGGGATTCACAGGTAGAGATCCGACAAAAGTGTCTACCGACTCGGTGTGGATGTCGGCTAGAGCCCGCTTATGATTCTGCAGATCAAACGGCAAGGTAATATGATGCCGGATCTCATCATAGTGCTTACGGAGATGTCTCCTTATGTCTCTCGGGGGCGGATCTATGTCCAAAAGATGACGGTTTGGATGTGCTGGCTTGTGACAGTTCAGAAGGAATATCCTGCTCAGCATTTCCGCATGCTCTTTTACATTGAGCAGTTTTGCCTCCTGATGGAGGTGAGACTCGGAAGACATGAGGAGACATCCCGTAGCAGTTCTGATGGCAGTATTTTGGCAGACTTGTAACTTCGTCCAGTTGGTGTTATGTACATTAGGCGACCATATGGGCGCAGCATAGTCAAAGACTGGTCGGCCAATGGCCTTATATGTAGTCAGCAACGTTTCTTTGTCTTTTCCCCAAGTACTGCCGGCAAGTGACTTGAGGATCTTGTTGCGACCACGTACCTTTGAGACCATTGCAGACACATGACCGGCAAATGAGAAAGTATTATCCAGTGTCATCGCTAATAACTTTGGGTGGCTGACAGTTGGTAGCTTAGTGCCATCAACGAAAATGTCTAATTCATTTCTCACCTGGTGTGTCCATGGCGTAAAAAGCGTCGCCGTTGAGATATCTTCAGATCTCGCTCAGTGAAAAACCTGGAAAAGTCGCAGAGGTAACCGTTGATTTTCGTACAGAGTTCATCAGTATAGGGGCCCTTTCCCGTCGCCATTATTGTACAGTCGTCGGCATGTCTGGTGGTGGGGGCATCTTCGATAGATAGAAATTAAACAGTGTCGGGGATAGGACACCACCCTGTGGCACCCCCTGTCTAATACGTCTAGGTTTTGATGTTGCGTTTCTAAAGTTAACCGACGCCTGCCGTCCATTCAAATAATTAGCGGTCCATCTCTTTAAACCATCAGGTATCTGTGTCTCAAACAGATCTTGTATGAGAGTGGCATGGTTGACTGTGTCAAAAGCTTTCGACAGGTCAAGTGCCACTAACACAGTCCTGTGATTTGGGTGGTTTTGATTTAGGCCGCTATTTATTTGCGTTGTAATGGCATTGAGTGCGGTGGTGGTGCTGTGCAGCTTACGGACCCATGTCGGCGACAAAAGTGATATAGGGTGATATGAATCGCCTATGTTTGCCGGTTTTCTAGGTTTTAGTAATGGAACCAGTCTCGCCGTTTTTCCATATTTCAGGAATGACGAAAGTGTTCAGTGTGTAAGTTAACCACTTTGTAACAACCCTGTATTACAAAACAGGTCATTAAGATTGTAACAGCCCTGTGGCGAAAGATAATTGTAAATCAACCCTGAAAAGAAGATAAAGAATAAAAAAAAGAAGAGGAAGAACACTTCCTGTTGATCGAAAAGAAAAAGCGTGTTTAATTTTCAAGCAAACCTCTTAATCGGCTTGGATCGTTAGTTATCCAACACAGAAAGTTATAAATTCATATCTCAGGTGTGGGGTTTTTAGAGCACTCAACAAATTGACGGTTAGGGATAATTACCCACTACCCTTGATTGAAGACTGTATTGAATATTTGCAAAACAAAAAGTTTTTTTCTGTTTTGGACTTGAAGAATGGATTCCACCAAGTCAATATGTCTGCCGATTCCATACCGTTCACCGCCTTTGTAACTCCTAATGGACAATTCGAGTATTTAAAAATGCCATTTGGGTTAAAGAACGCACCGGCAGTGTTTCAACGCTTTATTAATACTATTTTTCGGGATATGTTAGATAAAAGAAGAATTATTATATATATGGACGATATAATTATCGCTAGTGAGAATTTTGAGGATCATGTAGTACTGTTAAAGTCAGTACTAGAACGAATTACTTTACGCGGTTTAAAGCTTAACTTAAAGAAATGTAAATTCGGTTACCAAGAAATCTACTATTTAGGATACAAAGTTACTAGAGCGGGAATTGTACCTAATGAATCGCATATCAAAAGTATTAAGAATTTTCCGGTCCCTACGAATCCAAAACAATTACAGTCGTGTCTCGGTTTATTTTCGTACTTCCGTAGATTTGTGCCGCATATCAAAAGTATTAAGAATTTTCCGGTCCCTACGAATCCAAAACAATTACAGTCGTGTCTCGGTTTATTTTCGTACTTCCGTAGATTTGTGCCGTCATTTTCACGAATTGCCAAACCCCTACAAGATTTATTAAAGAGAAATACTGAATTTAATTTTGACGAAAAATGACATGAAGCTTTTTCTGAATTAAAGTCTCGGTTAATTAAAAGTCCTGTTTTAGCCATTTACAGCCCAGGACGAGACACTGAGCTACACTGTGATGCCAGTAGTATCGGTTTTGGAGCAGTGCTGTTACAGCGCCAGGATGATGGCAAATTTCATCCGATCTCTTATTTTTCCAAAACTGCCTCAAATGCCGAATCAAAGTACCATAGCTTTGAGCTAGAAACCCTGTCTATAATATATGCCTTAAGGAGATTCCGGACCTATTTGGAAGGTATACCTTTTACTATAGTTACGGACTGTAACTCTCTAACCATGACTCTTGATAGAAGACAGTTGAATTCCCGAATAGCTAGGTGGGCCCTAGAGTTAGAGAATTTCAATTATAAAATACAACACCGTCGAGGTACTTCAATGGGCCATGTTGATGCGTTGAGTAGACGACAGATTGCCTCAGTTATAGATTCTGATGATATAGAATTCCGTATTCAGGTTGCTCAAGAACGTGATCAAAATATAAAGAAACTACGGGATCGACTTGTCAATGAGGAATTGACTGAATTTGATCTAATTGACGGGCTAGTTTACAAAAAGAATTCGGATGGCAAAAACGCCTTATATGTCCCTGATGAAATGGAATTTAACGTAATTCAGTCAATACATGAGAAGTTAGGTCATCTTTCGGTTGATAAAACATTGAATAAGCTAAGTCTTTATTATTGGTTCCCGGAGATGCGAAAGAAGGTTGAAAGGTTTGTTAGGAATTGCCTAAAATGCATTATGTATGCCAGTCCTCCCCAAGCAAGAGAGAAAAATCTATACCCAATCCCGAAAACGCCTTTACCATTTGACACTATCCATATTGACCACTTTGGGCCTCTACCGTCGCTAAAATCAAAGCGAAAACACTTCTTGGTAATCGTTGACGCATTTACTAAATTTGTTAAGTTGTACCCTACTAACTCTACTAGCACTAGAGAGGTTATATGCGCACTTGAGAAATATTTTAGCTATTATAGCCGACCGAGACGTGTCATTAGCGATAGGGGAACTTGTTTCACATCACTACAGTTCGCTGATTTTTTATTGAAAAAGAACATAAGCCATGTGAAGGTAGCGGTCGCCTCTCCCCAAGCTAACGGACAGGTGGAGAGGGTCAACCGCGTTATCAAAGCTATGTTAGGTAAATTGAATAATGATTTGAATCACGACGATTGGACGAGGAAGCTAGTGGAAGTTGAGTACGCTATCAACAACTCCATCCACAGCACTTGCCGTGATACCCCAAGTCGGCTACTTTTTGGTGTTGAACAGAGAGGCATCATAGTAGACGAGTTTACCGAGTATTTTCAAGATAAAATATGCCCTGATCGAGGCCGGGATTTAGATTGTATACGCACTAATGCTTCTAACCACATATTAGCTAAACAAAATTATGATGTCAATCGGGCTTTAAAGAAAAACCCCGCCGCCAAAACCTATGAAGCTGGTGAGTTCGTTGTCATAAGAAACGTCGATACTAGCCCTGGTTCCAACAAGAAATTTGTCCCAGTGTATAAAGGCCCATATATGATACACAAGGCACTTGGTCACGACAGGTACGTCATACGTGACATTGACAATTGTCAACTCACTCAATTACCCTACGATGGTGTAATTGAAGCCCATCGAATCAGAAGATGGCAACGGCCACTGACCCAGAGTGCACCGGAGTCGGATGAAAGTAACTTAGAAATAGTTTAGTTATATATAATTATACCTTGACCGAGGCCGATCAAGTTTGTCAGGTCGGCCGAGCTGTAAGTTAACCACTTTGTAACAACCCTGTATTACAAAACAGGTCATTAAGATTGTAACAGCCCTGTGGCGAAAGATAATTGTAAATCAACCCTGAAAAGAAGATAAAGAATAAAAAAAAGAAGAGGAAGAACACTTCCTGTTGATCGAAAAGAAAAAGCGTGTTTAATTTTCAAGCAAACCTCTTAATCGACTTGGATCGTTAGTTATCCAACACAGAAAGTTATAAATTCATAAGTGAAAGACTGAATAGAGCCGCTAAGTATTTGTGTCCCTCCTGGCCTTGATGTTTCAGCATCTTCATAGCAATGCCGTCGGGGCCGATGGATTTTGAGGGCTTAGCCTGTCTGATGGCTTCCTTGACCTCTGAGGCAGTGATGACAATGGGCGTATTTTGGTTTTTATATTTACGCGCCTGTCGCATGGTTCTACGTTTAGCTCTATCGGGCGGGGAATGTAGTACAAATTGTCTACAGAAGGAGTTCGCACATCCCCTAGGGTCCTTCTTCACCCTGTCACCGAAAGTTATATCTACTTTATCCTTGCGTTGCGTTGGATTAGATAGAGCTTTGACCGTAGTCCATAATTTGCCAACACCATCAGAAAGGTTGCATTGCTCTAGGTGTTGTTTCCATTTGGCCAGTTTATGTTTATCGACCAACCTGCGAATTTCCGCGTTGAGATCCCTTATACGGGGGTCTGCGGGATTGAGACATCGCACTTCATCTCTTTCTCTAGCCATGGCCGCTGCCTCCGCGGGGAAATTTGGTCTTATTTGAGATATTCGACCCGCAGGAATGAAGCGTTTAGAGGCCAAGTCAATGATGTTGCGGAAGTCTCGTTCGCCTTTGCGTACGTCCGTAGGAATGGATAGAGCAGCCAAGGATTCGTCCGTATATGTCTGAAAACTGTCCCAGTCCGCCTTGGTAAAGTTAATATATGTACCATGCTCAGGTGTAATAAAGTCCGTCGGTCGTTCGATGGTAATGACTATTGGGAGATGGCCAGACGCCAACGTGAGTATGGGTCGCCAATCGGTGTTGTTCAATAGTTCTGCACTTACGATGGAAATATCTGGCGAACTATAGCAGTTACCCGATACTCTCGTTGGGGCGTCTCCGTTCAATGTACAGAAAGCCGTATCATCTATTTGCTCTGCAAGTACATGCCCCCTATTGTCTGCTGGCAAGTTTGAGTGCCACATGTCGTGGTGCGCATTGAAGTCGCCCAGGATCACGCGGTTATCTCCTCGTAATAGCAAGCTGATGTCGGGGTGATAACCGGTGGGGCAACTTGATACAGGGGGTATGTAGATGTTAATGATTTGCAGATCGACATCTCCTGTACGGATGGTAATACCTTGGCTTTCTAAGATATCATCCGTTCCTTCGATGTCGGTATCAAATAGATGATACTGTACAGAGTTGTGCGTTATGAACGCTAGACCACCTCCCAGACCTCCTGTTACTCTATGACGGTCTTTCCGGTGGATGTTATATCCGCCATAGGTAATGAGGTCCGACCTAGGACTGAGCTTGGTTTCTTGGACTGCGGCAAGTTTTATGTCATATTGCGTCATCAAATTAGTTATCTCTGCGATCTTAACAGTTAATCCGTTACAGTTGTGCTGTAAGATTTGGAAGTGCGCCAGTGGGGTCGATGTCGAGTTAACCATAGGCGTGAGAGACGGATGTGTTCGCCCAGGTGTTGGTAGGCTAAGACCAAGGCTGTGCCTCAGCCTAGTTAGCTGTGGGCCCGGTGTAACCGGGTTGGCTGGCGTCGTAGGTTGAGGTGGGTTACAGCATGGTGCGATGAACGCATCCGTCCAGAGGTTCCTGTTAGCGAGCCCAGAGCATAGATGTACGTGGCATTGGCCTAAGCAGTTATTGCATTTGACCGATGACGCGAGCGTGTATAATCTTTGCCGACAAAGAGTACAAACAACGAGGGGCCACAAAAGTACTAAAGAAAGTACGGGTTCCATTGATGTTAAGGTTAAGCCCTGAAGATCCAGATTTATGGAGCCATCTCTTACACGAGAAGCATTGCACAGAATGCGACCGTTTAATATATATCTTTTTGCAACAGACACTGCATATCCATTCTTTTGGTCCGGGGTTCGGTTCAACGCCCGCCCGTAACAATAGAATATCTTGCAACCCTGCTGCCAGGGGGGAGGATGATAGTTTCGGGATGGGACAAAACATACTAAACAGGGTTACATTGAAAGTGACAGTCCTTGGCCGAGGTAAAACCCTGGGTGGTTCCACTGCGCAGAGATCCATGGCGATGTCCTGGGTTTTCTGCTCTGAGAAGTGACTGTACATAGGGAACCTTGTAAGGACAATAATGGCGACCTGGTAACTGACGTACAGAATGTACTTAAATTATGGAGGGAGCACTTCTCCTCACTGCTAAATTGCGAGGGAGACGTTGAACCCGATACCTCAATCCCTGGCGATGGAAAGGTTCCCTTATGTACAGTCACTTCTCAGAGTAGAAAACAAAGGACATCGCCATGGATCTCTGCGCAGTGGAACCACCCGGGGTTTTACCTCGGCCGAGGACTGTCACTTTCAAAGCAACCCTGTTTAGTATGTTTTGTCCCATTCCGAAACTATCATCCCCCCCCTCCCCCCCCCCTTGCAACAGGGCTGCAAGATATTCTATTGTTACGGGTGGGGGTTGAGCCGAACCCCGGAGCAAGAGAATCGATATGCAGTTTCTGTTGCAAAAATATATATATTAAACGGTCGCATTCTGTGCAATGCTTCTCGTGTAAGAGATGGCTCCATAAATGTGGATGTTCAGGGCTTAACCTTAACATCCATGGAACCCGTACTTTCTTTAGTACTTTTGTGGCCCCTCGTTGTTTGCGCCCTCGGGCGTTCCGCAGTAAGCGCCGATCAAGCGCACCCCTACCGCCGCTATTTAGTAGCAATACTGTCTTTATAGTAGCAATACTGTCTTTATAGTAGCAATACTGTCTTATGTTGTTGTTCTAACGAGGTGTAGCCCTGCCTAAATGTCAGACAGGGTCACCCCGAGTGTATTGCCCTTGACCGGGTCGATATAAGAAAACGGCCCGGGTCGTTCGGCACGATGGGTACAGCACAAGTACTGGTACCGTTCTCGTAGAACCGACAATACAAGAAACTAGCCGTGTAGGCCATGTAGGTCATTTAGCGTTACCCAGGGTGCACCAACGGGGAGGCGACCTACTCTTACACCCCTAACTTATCTTACTGTCTTATACTTAATGTCTTAACGACTATCAGCACTTCTGCTATACCCGCCACACAAATTCCAAACTTTAGCTCGTGCCTTTTGGCGTCAACATCACGCGCAGCAGCTCAACACTCTCGTTCCCACCGGAGCAGTTTAGACATGAGCAATGCCGAGCACCAGTCTCTCTGTTTCTCTATCACCAACCCCCCTGAGCATGGTACATACATTAACTTTACCAAGGCGGACTGGGACAGTTTTCAGACATATATACGGACGAATCCTTGGCTGCTCTACCCATTCCTACGGACGTACGCAAAGGCGAACAAGACTTCCGCAACATCATTGACTGGACCTCTAAACGCTTCATTCCTGCGGGTCGAATATCCCAAATAAGACCAAATTTCCCCGCGGAGGCAGCGGCCATAGGTAAAGAAATAGATGAAGTGCGAAATCTCAATCCCGCAGACCCCCACATGAGGGATCTCAAATTGAAACAACACCTACAGCAATGCAACCTCTCTGATGGTGTTGGCAAGTTATGGACTACGGTCAAAGCTCTATCCAATCCAACGCAACACAAGGATAAAGTAGATATTACTTTCGGCAAAAGGGTGAAGAAGGACCCTAGGGGATGTGCGAACTCCTTCTGTAGACAATTTGTACTACATTCCCCGCCCGATAGAGCTAAACGTAGGACCATGCGACAGGCGCGTAAATACGAAAACCAAAACACGCCCATTGTCATCACTGCCTCAGAGGTCAAGGAAGCCATCAGACAGGCTAAGCCCTCAAAATCCATCGGCCCCGACGGCATTGCCATGAAGATGCTGAGACATCTATGTCAGGAGGGACACAAATACTTAGCGGCTCTATTCAGTCTTTCACTGAAAACTTTAGTCATTCCTGAAATATGGAAAAAGGCGAGAGTGGTTCTACTACTAAAACCTAGATTCATATCGCCCTATATCACTTTTGTCGCCGGTAGTGAAGACGCTAGACAATGTCTTGCATGCCGCAACTCCTGGCATTTCTGAAGAGGAGCGTCATCTTCCTCGAGAGACAAGGGTCGCTCTGGCTCAATTACGCTCTGGATATAGTAGTAGGTTAAACTCCTACATATCTATACTGAACCCTGATGTGCCGAATGTATGTCCGGCATGCGGCTCTCCCCCCACAATACCAATCACTTATTTTCTTGCTCATTTGAGCCCACTCTTCTAACACCCATCTCTCTTTGGTCCAATCCTATTGAAACTGCTAGTTTCCTTGGACTCCCGTTAGAAGATATTGATGACAATTAGGTTAAGGAAAAATACGCGTTGGGCAGGACTACACATCGTTACAACAACAACAACGCTAGAGTCCATTTTGCTCCCAAATTATACTGCAAATCTGCACCTGGCTAGCATCAACATGGCTTCCGTAAGCTACATAGCACCACCACCGCACTCAATGCCATTACAACTCAGATAAATAGCGGCCTAAATCAAAACCAACTAAATCACAAGACTGTTAGTGGCACTTGACCTGTCAAAAGCTTTTGACACAGTCAATCATGCCACTCTCATACGAGATCTTTTTGAAACACAGATACCTGTTGGGTTAAAGAGATGGACCGCTAATTATTTCAATAGACGGCAGGCGTCGGTCAACTTTAAAAACGCAACATCAAAACCTAGACGTATTAGACAGGGGGTGCCACAGGGTGGTGTCCTATCCCCGACACTGTTTAACTTTCATTTCATTTCATTTCTATCGAAGATGCCCCCAACACCAGAGGGCGTCACCGTTGTTTCATATGCCGACGACTGTACAATAATGACGACGGGGAAGGGCCCCTATACTGATGAACTCTGTGCGAAAATCAACGGTTACCTCTGCGACCTTTCAGGGTTTTCACTGAGCGAGATCTGACAATATCTACGACTATATCCACGGCGACGCTTTTCACGAGGTTCGAGGTCGCAACAAGATTCTCAAGTCACTTGCCGGCAAAACTTGGGGAAAAGACAAAGAAACGTTGCTGACTACTATAATGTTGCGCATTTTGTTTAATGCACGTTGGGTGCACCCGCCTGTGCACCGATACCCGACTTTAAGGAAAATCACTATTTGTTTTATTTCTTTAGTTTTTAATACACAAAACGTTTATTTATTAGTTTTTAAATCTTTTCGTCTATTTTAATGTTTAATATCGATAGTACAATTTAGTTTTTAATTAACTTTTTATTTTTCTGATTTTTGCACTTTCGGTTGGGTCGAGGCGACGCGGTTGGCTGATGAAACTGAACTTCCCATCAAACTCAACTTTTCCAATTTCATCAGCCATATCCCGTTGCTTTCTCGCGCATGCGCTGTGTGCAGTTGGCACCGCTGCATGGGATGCCACTTGCCGATTTGAAGTGCGTGCAGTGTCACTGCGCCGATTTGAGGTGCGTGCAGTATCACTACACCACCCTTCCACAGGAAAAGAAGAATATGGCAAACTCATGACCTTTGCCAGATTCTTCTTGCCCGTAAATTATTTTGAGTGGACGAATGATGACTATTAGGTTGTACCTTCCCTTTTTTTTCATTCGTTCACTCAAGCACAATTTGGAAATACTATCTACATAATTTATTTCTAATTTACGTCTAACTATAAAGTATTTTATATAATTATAGAAAAGTGTATTAGTAAAAGTAAATGTAAAAATTTTATGTTTTAAATTTTAAAATTTTATAAATTGAAAATTTATGTTTTTATAATTTATTGAAAGTTAACTACAGGTTAGTTTAATTATACAAGAGAATTCATACCTTATGTATTCATCAAGTACCGTGACATTTGCTTCATCGCTTTTAATTACAATATATGGGCCTTGGTATATACTTTCATGTTTATTTCTTGGTTCTTTCTGTATCAATACTTTATCATTTATGTTAATGTCTAGTGGTTTAGCCGTTTTATCATAAATTTGCTTATTTTTAATTTTATGTTTATTTATAAGATGTGTTGCTAATTTGTGAGTTTTTTGCATTCTAAATTTTACTTCTTTTGCATAATTTTCAATATTATAGATTGGATCAATTTCTTCTTTAGTCAATTCTTTTGGCAAAAGTGCCTTTTTTCCAAATATTAACTCAATTGGAGTAAATTGGTTATCAAAAACTGTATTACTTGAAGTATTATGCAAAAATGTAAAATATTTAAGGTAAACATCCCAATCTGAGTATGTGTCATTTAAATATGCTCGTAAATACTCGTTAAAAACTCTATGATTCTTCTCGATTGTACCAACCGTTTCGTGGTGGTATGCAGTAGAAAAATCATGTTGAACTTTTAAGAGTTTGGTTAATTCATCGAATAATTCATTTTTTAATTGGGTTCCTAGGTCTGATTTTATGGACTTCATTGCGCCATATGTTAAAATAAAACTCTCAAAGATTGCTGAAGCTACCGTTTTTGCTGACTTATCTGGTACAGCTACTGTTACCAGGTATTTCGTCATGTCGCAAATCATAGTAACTGCGAACTTGTTACCGAGTGCGGATACTGGTAGTGGCCCTATAGTGTCGATAACTAGTATTTCGAACGGTTTACAGGGGGTTGGAGTTATAACAAGCTTTTCTTTGGTTCTTGGCTTTACTTTATTTAATGAACATTTTTCGCAATTTTTGACGAATTTGGCAATGTCGCGAGTCATGTTTTTCCAGTAATATTTAGTGCGTAATTTCGCATAAAATTTTTTGCTACCAAAGTGGCCGCCTAAAGTTGGATCATTATGATAAATTGTCATAAGTTTAAATTTTTTATCATTATCAACCACTGTCTCCACAGGGTCAGTTAAAATAATTTGCAAATGTTTTAAAATTTTATTCCCGGAAATTTTTAAATTTGAAATTGGAAAATATTCAAAAAAAATTATCATCTTTTTGCCATTCTACTTGTTTAATATTACGTTTACCAGCTTCTTTATCTAGCTTCAAAAGTAATTCATCTAGATGCATTATTTTGTTAGTACACGCAATATTAATTAACTCGAGCTTTTTGTGTTTTAAATGCGCATATACCTATATTTAATTAAAATTTATTATTATTTTTGTCATGACTAATATGGCTTTTTATTCGCGGGATTTTCTTTGAAAAATTATACGAAAATTTGTCGTAAACTTGTAATTCAGTATTATTTTCGTCTTTTACGTCTTCATATTGTTGTTGCTTTTATTCGTTACGTTTTGTCATTGATCTTGTTTGTTTTGCCAAAATTGTATTGTTTGAATTTTTAAGTTCTTGAGTTGTAATTCGCGATAGTGCATCTTCACCGACATTAGACTTTCCTTTTATATATTCGATAGTAAAATTGTGTTCTGATAGTTCGAGTCTTATACGTGAAAGTTTTGAAGAGGGGTCTTTCATGTTAAACAAATAAACTAATGGACGATGATCAGATTTTACGGTAAAGTGAGTACCGTAGACATATGGTCGAAATTGTTTGATAGCAAAATAAATGGCTAGGAGTTCTAGTTCAATTATCGCCTTTTTTTGTTCTGCATTATTGAAAGCTTTTGACGCAAAACAAATAGGTAAATCATTACCATTGTGGTTTTGGCTTAAAATTGCACCGCAACCAATTTTTGACGCATCTACTGTAATTATAAATTCCTTTGTGAAATCTGGATATTGAAGAATTTTAGGAGACATTAGAGATTTTCTAAGTTTTTCAAACGCAGTTTCGCAAGAGTTATCCCAATTAAATTCTACTTTCTTCCTCCTAAGTTTGTTCAAAGGTGCTGCTATTGATGCAAAATCTGGTATAAATCGTCGATAGTAGTTAGCAAATGCTACAAACCTGCGTACTGCATCTTTGTCGCAAGGTTTAGAATATTTTTTAATTGCAACTATCTTCGAATCATCAGGCAGCAGGCCTTTGGACGAACACTTATGACCGAGAAAAGTAACTTCTGAACGCATAAAATTGCATTTTGTGGGATTTAGACGTAAATTAAACTTTTTGCAAGTTTGAAAAACTTTCTCTAAGTTTTTGAGCTACAACCAATAACTATTTCATCGTCAACGTATAAAAATGCTTGATTAGGAGAAATTCCGGAAAATGCGATAGACATCATTCTGGAAAATGAATTTGGAGCAACGTTTAAACCGAATGGAAAACTTTCCAACGAAAAGCACCACGATCGGTACTGAAGGAAGTGATGTCTCTAGAATCCTTATGTAAAGGTATTTGATAAAATCCTGAATATAAATCCAAAGTGGAAAAATATTTTGCTCTACCGAGATTATCTAAAATGTCGTCGACCCGTGCTAATGGAAATTTATCGGCTATTAATTTCTTATTAACCGCTCTAAAGTCGACGCACATGCGATAAGCCTTTTGACCAGAAGGGTCTTTTTTTGGCACCAAAATCAATGGACTATTGTAGTTTGAGTAACTTTCTTCAATTAAATTATTTTTAAGCAAATTATCGACTTGTTATTTATTTCAGTACGCTGTGAATATGGCAATCTATAATTTTTAATATAAACCGGTGTCTTGCCTTTCAATCTAAGTTTTTGTTCGTAGAAATTATTTAAAGTCATTAAGTCCGTTTTAAGTGCAAATACATCGGGATATTTTAAGCATAACTCAAGAAGTTCCTCGTCTGCATGATTGGGCATCTCATTAAAATTCATTCTTCATTAAAATTGACTTAAGTTCTTTTAAACGTTCTGGATTATCTAAAGCTTGATTAATTTTGTATATGTTAAAATTACTAATGTCTTCTGTTTTAATATTTAAATCTTTGATGTACTTTACTTCATCTGTAGTATTAATTATTTTCAAAATTGGATTTTTTGTGTCTACTATGCATTTGGCTATGAAAACGCCATCAGAAATTTCATGAGAATCAACAAAAACCGGATTTTTACAATTACCTAAATCGAAAATACGAAAAACTTCACACCTTGGTGGAATCGCTAAACTATTGTTTGAAGTACTATGTAAAATTGAAACTTTAACCCTTTCTGCACCGTGAAAAATTTGTATTGAATCATTAGCGTAGTTAATTATGCATTTATTTATTTTAAGAAAGTCTTTCCCGAGTATGCGTCCGAAGGGATGTTAAAACTGTCATCAACAACATGAAGAGTATGAGGAATTAAAATGTTTGTTACTATTATGTTTGTGTCTATTGTACCTAAAGTGTAAATTGTTTCTGAAGTTACGCCTGTAATATTAATAATATTGATGTTATTTATTACTGAATTTATTGCCAAACTGGAAATTTTAATAAGTGAAATGTCTGCTTGTGAATCTACGAGAAATGTACATGTTTTGTCTGAATCGGTAACGTTTACTTCGATAAAATAAGAATAATTTAAATTTAGACAATATATTGATTGAAAGTTACTTAGTTGTTTAGCTCCGACTCCTTCAGTGTTCGCTCCTGAGGGGCTTCGCCGTTTAAAGACCGAACACTGGCCGTATTTCTAGTATTTGAACGTTGATTATTGTTATTTCTTCTATTTGCCGACTGACTGTTATTACTATTGTTGTAATTATTAGACCTATTATTGCTTCTACTGTTATTGTTATTTCGAAAATTTGTATTGCCGTTATATCTATTTGAATTACTATTGAATCTGAAATTGCTGTTATTATATCCGTTATTATATCTGAAATTATTGTTATTTCTAAAATTGCCTCGAAAATTATTACTTGATCTTATTGGGCGTGATCGAAACCATAAAACTTGCCGCTCCTTTACCTCCTGTTCGCGTTCTATTACCATCTTCGCTACAGCGTCCTTTGAATCTTTAAATGTGGTTGACGCTAGGATAGATTTTACCATATCTGAACGGCTATTGAGTCTGCAAATGCTCATGGTCTGCTCAACCGCCATCTCATGAGCCTTTGACTGTGTCATACCCTCAATAACTAAAGAACGTTCTAACGAATCCGAAAGCTCTTCTACCTGTTTTGAAAATTACGCAACATTGTTGTTATTTACTCTCAAGGATGCGATTTTACCCGCGACCACTTTCGAGTTGTCTGGTTTTATTTTACTACGCAAAGCATCTTTATTTGACGTATTGAATTTATTTCAGTTGGTAATGATTCGCGAGCTTTTCCTTCGAGTTTTGATTTTAGATATGCAATGAATGTAGGAGTTAAAGAATCATCTGATAATTCTTCTATTAAATCAATTTTGTCTATAAACGAAGCAAGGGATAACGGGTCTCCACTGTAGTTTTCTCGCATTATCGATGCGCAAGTACTAATAAACGATTTTTTCTGTTCGGCTGTAGCCATGATTGTAACGTGAGGACTCGGGTTTCGAATGGAAAAATTACTAATTTGTTTTTCGGTACCAAGATCTTTATCAGATAAATCTTTACTTTGACTATGATCGGTTGTATCTTCGATAGATGAATTTATACTTTCGTTTTCGCTAGTTAGATCTTGAATTGACAAATCGGTAATTTGTCCTTCACTAGGTTGCTCTTCGAATCCTAAGAAATCTTCAAGCAAGGAGAGTCTATTAGTACTGCTTTTTACTATACTTGTTGAAGAATTATCAGAATCGGACATAGAAATTCAAAAATGAAAGATATTTATTTTACGCAGAATATTTGAAATTTAGTTTGAATGTGAAATTTTGGAAGAATAATTTTGAAATTTAAAGTTTGAAAAGATTTGAAATTATGGAGCAAATTATCGGGTGTTTACTGTACTGAACAAAAAATTTTTTGAATTGGAACAATTTTTGAACAAATTATCGGGGGTTTACTGTACTGAGCAAAAATTTTGTGAGTTTGAAAATTTATGTTATCGGGAGTTTACTGTACTACGCAATTTTTAATGTTTTTGAAGTTTCATTTGAAATATGTAGAAAAATGCAAAATTTGGGTTTTTAAGTAATCACGGACGCACCGCTGTAATGAAAATTGTATTGTCTTATAGCTATTCACGGACGCACCGCTTTATTAAAAAATGTATGTTTTTAAGGTATTAGTAGTAGGGCACAGGGGGGCAAAATTCCAAAAAAAAATTATTATTTTTTTGATTATTTAAATTTAACCGAATTTCTATGAACTGAACCATTAAGTTTTGCCATTGTTTGTGGTAATAAGAAAAAAAGTTAGCAAAAAAAAATTTTCCTTAGTCTTTGCCCGACTCAGACTTATCTACTACTAATCCGTAATATGTTAAGTTGTTTCCAGCTTTTCAACAGTTACAGAATAGAAAAAAAAATTATATAATTGTTACAATTTTTTTTTTTTTTTTGTTACATATTAAAAAGTCGTGTGCGAACAAAGTGTATACTTATTTTGGAAAAATTTTAAAATTTGTACTGATAGAAATTTTACAAAGTAAGTCTACTATTTGGCGTCATACCTATTTCGCTGCTACCGCCGTTACCGAATTGTTGCTGGTACTTGCTGTTGTTCTCTGCTGCTGGTATGTAGTATGCTGCTGCGCTGCTGTTCTTCTCTGCTGCTGCGTTGCTGCCTTTCTCTGCTGCTGCGTTGCTGCCTTTCTCTGCTGCTGTTGTTCCAAAGCGCTGCCGCCGGCTTGGCGTGACAAAATTGAAGATGGTGTATATATTTTATACATATACAAATGTATTTGGTCGCCGTTATTTTTGTGGCGTGGACTACGCAACTGTTGCCTACCGCTAACCGTTAGCTATTTCGTAGCTGACCACATGTATATGTATGGCATGCACTTTAACGTTGGCAAGTGAAAAACGTTTATAGCTAACTGTACTAGCAAAATCACGCTAGCTCTTGTTCGCACGCAAGTTTTATAGTTTTGAATACGTATTTTTTTTTTTACCGTTTTTATTTTATCATTCAGTACATAATTTCGGTACAGTTTCAACTTTTAAAATGTATATACATATATGTTTTTTTTTTTTCATATTAGTGTGCAAAATTTTAAGTTCATTTTATACAAAAATTTTCTTTTATATATTTTGCTTTATTTAAGCATCGTGCTTTTTACTAACATTTTTTTTTTTTTTGTGTTGGAATAATTCCATTTTTTATTTTATAACTTTTTTTTCGTAGTTTTGTGGTTTCTATATTTTTTGTAAAAAATTTGTTTAACATTTTATGATTTTTTTTTTGTATTTTTTTGAAGGTATAAATTTATTTGCCATTGGCCGACCAGTCTTTGAGTATGCCGCTCCCATATGGTCGCCTAATGTGCATAACACCAACTGGGCGAAGTTACAAGTCTGCCAAAATACCGCTATCAGAACTGCTACGGGGTGTCTCCTCATGTCTCCCGAGTATCACCTCCATCAAGAGGCAAAACTGCTCAATGTAAAAGAGCACGCGGAAATGCTTAGCAGGCAATTCATTCTGAACTGCCACAAGCCAGCACATCCAAAACGTCATCTTTTGGACACAGATCCGCTCCCGAGAGACATGAGGAAACATCTCCGTAAGAATTATGACGAGATCCGGCATCATATTACCTAGCCGTTTGATCTGCGGAATCATAAGCGGGCTCTAACCGACATCCACACTGAGTCGGTAGACACTTTTGTCAAATCTCTACCTGTGAATCCCGTTCTAAACAGTCCTCCACCGGATATTGATGAAGAAGAACGCACCTTACCAAGGGAGACAAGAGTCACCATGGCACAGCTTAGGTCTGGATACAGTGTGAGGTTAAACTCCTACTTATCCAGACTGAATGATACAATTTCAAACACATGCCTGCATGTGGTAGGAACCCCCACGATACTCTACATCTCTTCAATTGTTCAACTGAACCTACTATTCTAACTCCTCTGTCCCTCTGGACCAACCCTGTTGAAACTGCACGTTTCCTTGGACTCCCGTTAGATGAGCTTGATGAAGATCTTCGGAATGATCATACACTCTAGGCAGGGCAATGCATTATTAACAACAACAACAACGACAACAACAACATACACACCACCTCTTTGTCGATTTTAGGGCCGCTTTTGACATCGCAAAAAGGAGTTGCCTGTATACCGCCATGTCTGAATTTGACTTCCCTGCAAAGCTTATACGGCTTTGCCAAATGACGCTGAGCAATACCAACAGCTTCGTCAGAATCGGGAAGGACCTCTCTGAGCCATTTGAAACCAAACGAGGCTTCAGACAGGGCGAGTCACTTTCGTGCGATTTCTTCAACCTGAAGAAGATAATTCGAGCAGCAGAGCTAAACCGCAATGGCACAATCTTCTACAAGAGCGTGCAATTGCTGGCGTATGCCGATGATATTGATATCATTGGCCTTAACAACCGCGCCGTAAGCGCTGCCTTCTCTGGGCTGGATAAAGAAGCGAAAAAAGTGGGTCTTGCGGTGAACGAGGGCAAGACGAAGTATCTGTAAGAGTAGGTCGCCTCCCCGTTGGTGCACCCTGGGTAACGCTAAATGACCTACATGGCCTACACGGCTAGTTTCTTGTATTGCCGGTTCTACGAACGGTACCAGTACTTGTGCTGTACCCATCGTGCCGAAACGACCCGGGCCGTTTTCTTATATCGACCCGGCCAAGAGCAATACACTCGGGGTGACCCTGTCTGATATTTGGGCAGGGCTACGCCTCGCTACAACAACATCAAGTATCTGCTGCCATCAAAGAAAGAATCGCCTTGGCAGCCAAGTCACCGTTGATGGCTACAAGTTTGAAACACCGATAATAATATCAGTCTAGAAATGCAACGGAGAATCAGTCTTGCCAACAAGTGTTACTTTGGACTAAGTAAGCAATTGAGAAGTAAAGTCCTCTCTCGACAAACAAAGATCACGCTCTATAAGTCTCTCATCATACCAGTCCTGATGTACGGCTCGGAATCATAGACAGTGTCAAGAGAAGATGAGATGGCCCTTGGAGTATCTATTTATGGTGCTTCCCGTGATGCCACCGGTGAGTATCGAAGGAAATTTAACGATGAGCTGTACGAGCTTTACGCAGACTTGACCATAGCTCAGCGGATTAAAGCCCAAAGGCTCCGCTGGCTGGGTCATGCTATGCGAATGGAAAAAGCAGCTCCAGCACAGAAAGTTTTCCTATCGACACCAGAATTCGGCAGCAGAGGAAGGGGGAGGCCTCGACTGAGATGGAAACAACAGGTGGAGGAGGACTTGAACTCCCTTGAGGTTTCCAATTGGCGTCAGTTATCGCTAAAAAGGAATGACTGGCGTGCTTTGATACGAAACGGCCAAAATCACCTAGGCGGTTAAGCGTCATTATGACGCAAGCCAAGATTAGTGGCAACCCTGCATCATATCCGTAGATCAACCATCGAGTTAGCACGTCATTACCTATGTGCATATTAGTCGCCTCTTACGACCGGTATGCCTACCTCGGGCATATTCTAAACCCCTAACCCACAGGAAATGCGCTTTGGTAGAAGATACCATCTTTTAGATATATTTCAAAAATTAGCAAAATCGGTTTGACCAATCGTGAGAAAATCGTCAAAAGCTGAGGAATTTCGAAAAGTGCCCACAGCTATAACTTTGAAAATAATTGGAATTTCGAAAAACTGGCCCAAACGTATTTTTCTTTTGTTGTTGTGAAGTTCATACCAACTTGGTACTCATATCGGACTCCTCAATTATGAGCACTCCGAGAATGTTTGAAGGGATGTTGACCTGCTATTTAACGTGGGTAAATACCACGAAATCTACAAAATCAAAATAACAAAATCCACATTTTCTGTGTTAAATAAATTCAAATTAGGTTTAAAATCGCGGGGATGTGTGGTTTGTTGTTTTTATACCAAAAATTAGTAAAGTCTGAAAAATCTAAAATAGTAATGATAGGCCTCTAGAATTTAATATTAAGATCTGCAGCTTTGACAGTAACTTTTTTCACCATCCTGAAAAATAAAATCAATATAATTTATAATCCTCAAATTTCTTTTGCAGCTTTCGATTTATCAAAGGAACAGAAACAAAATTTTGGAGATGATATCACTTCCCAGTTACGTCTTGCTAGAAAAAAACGATGGAGCTTATTGGAAGAAAAACGAATTTGCCAAGAAATTGAACTTCAAACATATATAAACAGGTAGAATACAATGAGATGAGTTAAACAATTTTTAATTTCTTAAATACAGTGACTCAAGAAATAACTGGACAGTTGGGAACTGGGTTTAGTCGTAACATATATGTACATAAGTGTTTTTAATCATTTTAATTTGAAATATAGTCAATTCTATGATAGAAAACGCTTAAGCTAAAGTTTCAAAGTTAACACAAAGTTAATGAGAATCAGAAGTTGAATAAAGCCAAATAAAAATTGGGACACCTTTTTCAAAATTTTTAAGCAGAAAACTTAGTACGCAGTTGTGTAGCCCTTTCAATTTTAGTGTAATCATGTGTACGTTTAAACTGAATCAAAATTTCCACTGATTATAAGAATTTTTTTGTATGGGTGTTACGCATTTTTTCCATACAAAATTTAATTTGTTTCTTGCGAAGACGACGACAATTTTGTTTTGCCATGATATGCTTCAACATCCTCCCCCGTAACCGATTAAAACCGATTCATTTTTTATAACCGAAACCAAAACCGTAACCGTTATTTTGATCTGAAAAAGAACGAAACCGAAACCGTTTCAAAAACCGGAACCGGTTCCAAACGGTTTTGCATTTTTTAGTGTATTACTTCTTTTAGTGGGCACCAGGATTTCACAAAAAAAAATGTCCGCCCAAATCCAAAAAAATGCCCAAAAAAATTTTGTTTGTCAACAATTTCAAATGAATTTATTTTCTTACTATTGTTATGTTGTAATATGTTTTCAACATATAAAAGTAGGTATGTACATAAGAATTTCTACATAGATATGTACATTAGGGTGATTCAAATAAAAAAAAAATTTTCGGTCTAACCCCCTGAAACTTTAGGTATTGATGAGAAAATAAGCCTTGCAAAAAATTAGCGCTCTAACTTAACCCTTAGGGGTGGCTATTTTTTTCGCCCATTTGGCATTTTTTTTCAAAATTAATTTTCTTTCAATTTTTGAAACTTTTTTCAAAATATTTTTACATACTCTTTCTTAAAGTTGAAGCTTTGAAGCTTCCAAAGTGGTAAGCCATATGCGATTATCTCAACTTTTTTAGTAACTTCGGCATCACTCACCAAAACCTTCGGGAGTGTTTTGCTGTTAACAACAACAACAACAACAACATCTCAACTTTTAAAATAATTACAGCCATTTAAAAATTACTGAGTTTTGTACTATTGCACACACATACACAGTAACACGTATAAAATCTAGTAAGTTTTAAATGGCTGTAATTATTTTAATAGTAAAGATAATCGCATAGGCCAAACCATTTTGGAAGCCTCAAAGCTTCCACTTTAAGAGTATGCAAAAATATTTTGAAAACAGTTTCAAAAATTGAAAGAAAATTCACTTTGAAAAAATGTAATTTTTCCCCATACAAGATGTATTGGAAAGGGCGAAAAAAAAAAATAGCCACTCTAATTTAACCCTTAAAATTAGAGCGCTCATTTTTTTGCAAGGCTTTTTTTCTCATCAATACCTAACTTTTTAGGGGGTTAGACCAAGTCGACACTTTTTGGAATCACACTAATGTACATAATAACATTATATGAAAGTTCGAGTTGTTTCATTAACTTTAAAAAACTTTACAAACTGTTGGTCCGAGATGCCCAAATGCGCAACCCTGTTTTCTTTTACAAACAGGTATCCTGAAAACTTTCATGGAAGATTGTCGAGCAAGGTTACAAAAGACAGGTCTTCACCTCAGTATACAAATTATGAAAGAGGAAGTTTGACTATAGTTGAATGAAGCGATCGAAAAAATGTACGAGATTCGAAACAGAAATGTTCAGGCTTGTCTCAGAAAGCACCATTCATAAAATGTTTTTGACGATTTTGACCCTTTTTTTACAGTTACCGTTTATTAGTCACCCAACTTTGGAATTTCGAAAAAAGTACCTAAAATTTGAGCAACAAAAACAAACTTTGCGGAATTCTTGAGCACATAAATAGCACTTAATTCCCACATTCAAAGTACTTAAAAATTGAGCACATAAATAGCACATATAAAACTTTTTCCTACAGCTACCGTTTATTATGATGCGGTTTAGCTGGTCCCCCAACTTTGGATATTGAAAAAGAAACTTTGCGGAATTCTCGAGCACTTACTTCCCAAATTCAAAGTCTTTTCTAAAGCTATTCCTTCTTAGGGGGGAGAGGGTGTAGTTTGACGTCAAGCTGCACCCCTCCCCTTTTTTTAGAAGTACTTAAAAATTTAGCACAAATTTTTTTTGCAAACTGTTGAGCACAAAATTCCTGGCCAATCTAGCTTGAAATCCGGTGATCGGGGATTTCAACCCCCTTACCCACAGTCTCTGTTTTTTGAAACTTGGAACATAGTTCGGGGCTCTGTGACAATGCAATGTGAACGAAAAAATTATCCGCTAGGTGGCGCACGGATCAAGAAATACGGTAAATTCATTTAAAAATTGAAATTTTGGGACGCATATTTGAGGAACTTCCCGGTAAGCTAGATTATTGAAAATTTGCATACATATGAACAATTGAAGACAATACAAACTGTTGTACAAGAAATTCCGCTAGATGTCACACTGGTCGAGATAATTAAAAAAAATATTAAAGAGTCCTGGAATTTTGCGATCGATTTTTAGTAACTTCCAGATTAGTTAGAGACTTGAAACTTTACACATTTGTCACAACACCATGACAATGCAATCCCTCATCAAAACAATTCCGGTAGGTGGCGCACGGATCGAGATATTTCGTAAAACTAATTTGAAGTTGAGAATTTTGTGATCGACTTTTGACCAACTTCCAGGTAACCTAGGAACTTGAAACTTGGCATTAAATTGAGGGAACAGTGACACTACAAATAGTAAAACTCAAAATTCCGATAGATGGCACGCTGGTCTATATAATTATATAGGTTTCCTCATGGTGCTCGCGCTGCGGACTGAGCATCAACCCGGGAAAAGTAGAACTGGTCCTTTTCACCAACCGCTATAAGATACCACCGCTAATACTACCAAAACTGAATAACGTGCACCTGAACTTGGCTGACAAAGCCAAGTTCTTGGGCACAGTTCTGGATAGGAAACTAACCTGGAAGGAGAATGTTCTTCAGCGCCAGAAGAAAGCGTGTATTGCACTCTACACGTGCAAAAGAGCCATTGGAAAGAAATGGGGGCTCAGCCCCAAAATATGCAAATGGATCTACACTGCAATCATTCGACCAATCATGCTCTATGGAGTTGTGGTATGGTGGCCTGCGCTGAGCAAGGCAACAAACCTTAATCTGCTAGGTAAAGTACACAGATCTTGCATGATCTATATAAGCGGTGCGTTAAGAACAACGCCCAATGAAGCACTCCAGGCCATTCTTGGCATTTTGCCACTCGATCTGGAAGGGCACCGAGTAGCAGCAGCATCGGCTCTGCGTCTAATGGAAACGTCCGGCTGGGGCGCTAGCACTACTGGACACGCCTGTATTTTGGGATCCTATAGCTTTCTTCCGCTGAGCACAGATCGCTGTGCGACCACAACAGTCGGAGATAGCGGTTTTAAAATCAACATTCCCAGCAGGGAAGAATGGGAGAGCACGGATCGGAGTCCCGTCACTCATGGCGGCACTTCCATTTATACTGATGGCTCGAAGTTAGACGGCAGAGTTGGGGGAGGGGTTTATTCAAAGGATCTGAACCTTGAGCTCTCCTTCAGACTACCTGATCACTGCAGTGTCTTCCAGGCTGAAGTTTCAGCAATCATGGACGCCGCGGCTTGGATAGGCGAACACACTATCAGACAGGACATTTTTATATTCAGCGACAGCCAGGCGGCCATCAAATCCCTTGGCTGTTACTCGTTCAACTCTGAACTGACGCTCAGCTGTCGTCGATCTCTACAAGAGATGGCCCAACAGAATCGCGTTAACCTCACATGGGTCCCGGGGCATAGGGACATTGAGGGAAATTGTGGGGCAGACGAACTTGCGAGGCAGGGCACGACCAAGCAGGTTCTTCGCGATAATGAGCGCTTAGGTATGCCGTTTGCCACGTGCAAGCTTATGTTGAAGGAGTACACACTCCGCCAAGCCAACGAAAGATGGCTGCAATCTCCAGGGTGCCGGATATCCAAAGAAACCTGGCCGAAATGGGATCATAAAAGATCAAGACAAATTTATGCCCTAAGGAGAAGAGAAATCTCCATATTAATAGGCGTATTAACTGGGACTGCCTCATTGGTAGGCACGCAGAAAGACTTGGTGTGCTCTACCGACGATGCTGTAGGAGTTGTAAGGATGATGAGGAGGAGGAAACGGTGGAGCACCTCATCTGCAACTGCCCGGCTTTAAGTGGCGCCAGAATGCGCTTTTTGGGAGTTCCCTTCCTGGTCAGCCTACGCCAGGCCACGGAGCTGGACATAAAGGACCTGATGGCCTTCATCAAGCCATCTAAATGGTACGAGGAGGAGTAACGGTGTCGGTATAGGAAAGTCAGTCCCGGGATTCTGCTATGTGGAGAATTCCGTTAATACCGGGATTTTCCATATGGCAGGGTCCCGGAACTGACTTTCCTAGTGTTGGTGGTATTACAACGGGCCTTTTAATACTGGCCTAGGTGTGCCTCTGCGGCAGCCACTTGAACCTAACCTATATAATTGCAAATATTTAAAAAAAAACATTAAGAGAATCCTGGACTTTTGCGATCGATTTTTAGTAACTTCCAGATTAGTTAGGGACTTGAAACTTTACACATTTGTCAGAACCCCATGACAATGCAATCCCTCATCAAAACAATTACGGTAGGTGGTGCACGGATCGAGATATTTCGAAAACTAATTTGAAGTTGAGAATTTTGTGATCGACTTTTGGCCAACTTCCAGGTAACCTAGGAACTTGAAACTTGGCATTAAATTGAGGGAAGAGCGACACTACAAATATAAAAAATCAAAATTCCGATAGATGGCACGCTGGTTGTTGTTGTTGTAGCGAGGTGTAGCCCTGCCTAAATGTCAGACATGGTCACCCCGAGTGTATTGCTCTTAGCCGGGTCGATATAAGAAAACGGCCCGGGTTGTTTCGGCACGATGGGTACAGCACAAGTACTGGTACCGTTCTCGTAGAACCGGCAATACAAGAAACTAGCCGTGTAGGCCATGTAGGTCATTTAGCGTTACCCAGGGTGCACCAACTGGGAGTCGACCTACTTTTACACTGGTCTATATATTTGCAAATCTTTAAAAAAAAAATTAGAAGACTCCTGGACTTTTGCGATCGATTTTTAGTAACTTTCAGATTAGTTAGAGACTTGAAACTTTACACATTTGTCACAACCAGATGACAATGCAATCCCTCACCATAAACATTCCGGTAGGTGGCGCACGGATCGAGATATTTCGAAAACTAATTTGAAGTTGAGAATTTTGCGATAGACTTTTGACCAACTTCCAGGATACCTAGGAACTTGAAACTTTGCATTTGGTTTTGGAAACGGTGACAATACAATTTGTTGAAATCGGAATTCCAAAAGGTGGCGTGCTTTTCGACTAACTTTCTGGTAATCTAGGAACTTGTAACTTAGCATTTAGTAAAAGGAACTGTGACAGTACCATATTTAAAAATCAAATTTCCGATAGGAATCAGCAAAACTAAAAATAAAATAATAAAAAGATGATAAAAAATTTTAAAGGCAACCTTTATATATATGCTGTCAAAAAGCCTCAGCAAATTTGTCGTTAAACAAAGACATGGTTTCGGTGTTTTTGGTTTTGAAATTTTAGTCATACCAATTGTAATAAATTTTTAGAGATTTGAAAATATAAAGGTGGAGTGCACGTTTCCAAACTAAGGCAAACAATTTCTGAGAGCCTAAATAGAAGTTCGGTTATCGACAACACATTTAAAGCCTATTAATTGCACTCCACCTTTATATTTTCAAATCTCAAAAATTGATTACAATTGGTATGACTAAAATTTCAAAACCAAAAACACCGAAACCAAGGCGAATTCATACATGTGGGTTCGAGTGAATTCGGATCTACACACACCCACACACTCCTTGTAGCTTAAAATGTCAGACAAAGCAACAACATAAGCAATTTGAAGGCTACGATTCGATTTTCAAGGAAGAAGAAGAAACCATATGATGAGGATGCCACCTGTAATGAATTCGCCTTGACCGTTGTCGTTAAACAAAGACATGGTGTTTAACGACAAATTTTTTTTTTTTTTTAACAGCATTCATATAAAGGTTGTCTTTAAAATTTTTTTATCATCTTTTTATTGAAGTTCAGTTTCCTTAACTTTAATTTTCTTTGCTATTTCCAATTTCCCTTACTTTTCCTTATTTTATATATTTTCCGTTTCTATACATTCCTCTTCTTTTTGCCTTTTCTCCCTCTTTACACCAATTGGTAATACAGTTTCAATGTTTATAATTATTTATTTTAGGTCGTTTTTATTTGTCTTTCTAGGAGTAACATTGGACAAAACCCTCACATGGAATTCTCATTTGGAGGCTACAATAAATAAAGCAACGAGGGCTTTTTTCGCTTGCACTAGACTTTATGGCAAAACATGGGGGCTGTCTCCCAAAATGACGTATTGGTCATTTAATACAGTTGTGAAGCCAATAGTCATCTACGCTTCCCTAGTCTGGTGGCCTAAGACTGCTCAAAGCAGGCAGCCACTAAATTAAGTAAGCTGCATCGGCTGGTCTGTGACGTGCCCTGCTGATGCTCTAAGTGCCCTTGTGGGAATTTGCCCCTGTATACTATAGCTAAGTCATCTGCATATGCCACTACTTTCCCGCCCCCCCAGCTTGTGTCTCGCAGCATCGTACTCCTTTTCATACAGCGATTTTTCAATAACAGAAACTAGGCTGTGAAGCGCAGTTTCTGTAGATTTCCCTTTGGTGTATGCATGCTGATAGCTACAGATCAGGTTGCTATCAATAGTAGAGGAGAGGTAGTCATTTATTATCCTCTCGAAGGTCTTGAGCACAAAGGATGAGAGACTCATCGGCCTATAGTCCTTGGGCTCGTAATGAGACGCCTTCCCCGCCTTAGGAATAAACACTACCGTGGCACTTCTCCAGGAGCACGGAATGTAGCTATGAGCCAGGCAGGCTGTATAGAGAAATACCAGCCATTGGCTGATGTCTCCAGCGTGTTTATGAGTTGTGCGGGAATAATCCCGTCTGGCCCGACAGCCTTGAACGGTTCGAAGCTTTTAACCGCCCACCTAACCTTTTCCTCCGTGATGGGTATGTGTACAGCCAGGTTTGTTGTAGGTGCTAGGGGTTCCTCATGCAAGTTCCCTGGGAAGTGCGTATTCAAGAGCAGCTCTAGGGTTTCCCTCTCCGTGCTGGTCCAGGATCCGTCAGGTTTGCGCAAATAGCTTGTGGCTGTTTGAGTTTTTGAGAGCATTCGTCTAAGTCTCGCTGTATCGTCGACATTTTCGACCCCAGTGCAGAAATTTCTCCACGATACTCTCTTCGCCTGCCTCAGAACTTTTTTGTAGGCCCTGAGTTTAACTTTATATTCGAGCCATTGATTCTCCGTGCCAAGGCTCTTGGCCTTATTGAATTGTGACCTACATGATTTACGGAGCGAGTCCAGGTCGTAGGACCACCAATGCGGCTTATGTTTACCGCGTGGTTTTGGCACTGGGCAAGCCTGTTCTAGGGCATTCGAGAGCGCCGTTGCAAAGGTCTTTACCAGATCCTCCAACTCCCCTACTGATGAGGGGACTTGTGGGGGCAGTGCTGGCAAGTCCCTACATAGTATTTCATTGTGTAGCTGCCAGTTAGTGTTACGTGGGTTGCGTTTCATAACCGGCTGCTCAACAGAAAAGTCCAGAACTAATTCTACGTACCGGTGGTCGGAGAATGAGTGTTCATCGAGAACGCGCCATTTTCTGACCCACTCATAAGCGCCTTCGCTGCAAATAGTGAGATCTATGACCTCCCTACGGGTTTTAGTAATAAACGTAGGTTCGTTACCCACGTTGCAAACTACCAGGTTAGTTGTTAACAAATAATCAAACAACGACTCTCCTTTAGCATTGATATCGGAGCTTCCCCACTGGACGTGATGAGCATTGGCGTCAGTTCCGATAATAAGATGACCCATGGAAAAATTTGCCACCAGGTCTTTTACCTCCCTCTGTGGCGGGGGTTCTTCGGCGTCGTAGGGCATATAGACCGATGCCATCGTCAGACTGGTACTGTCGACTGTTAAACTGGCAGCTGTAACGTCACCATTGGTATAGTTGGGCAAGAGAAAAGCATTCAGCTCAGACTTAACCAGAATACAGGCTCTAACCCTGCCCCCCTCGCTGGCTTGGATTAGCTTAAATCCCTTAATCCCCAAACCGCAAATCCTTGAGCTGTTGACCCAGGGTTCTTGGATGAGGACCACATCTATGTCGCCTTTAGAGAGACGACTGATTAAAGCAGCCGAGGCTGCTTTAGATTTGTGCAGGTTTATCTGAATCACCACCAACATGAGAGCGCTCAGACTTCCCTGCCACTGCCGTATCGTCGAGTTCCACCTCGTCTGGAGGCTTATCTTTCAACGACGATTTGTTCAGACCACGATTTGGCGTAGCCGAGATCCTACTAACTGTGGCAGTATTGACATTGGTGCGCTCAGGACTAGCTGCTATCACTGTGACGTTGAGGTCCTCCCCGTCCAGCAGGCTGTCTCCCATCTCCGAGCTGTTCACTGCTCCTTCGCCATTTGACGTGGCAGATACCATACTTTCCGAGTCGGACATCTCCGACTCCTCTACCGGCACTGCGATGTCCGAGCCCTCCGGTGCAGCCGAAATAGCAGCGCGCTGTGCATCGCCGCGGTATACGTGGATCACGATCTGACCCATGCCGTAGTGCACTCGTCCATTGCACCGTTTAAGGGGCTCGATTGCTTCCTTAGTCAAGGTGAAGACCACTTGCCTGTCAGGCCCTACCGTATCCTCGACCAGATTGACACCCCAGTCCTGCGTCGGGAGAGATGGGTTCATGATCCTCAGCATCCTGAGAATTCTCTCAGGTTCAGCAGGGATAGCAGGAATCCACGCTCTTGCCCTTGGCCGAGCCGGGATGTCCTTCCAGTCGACAACCTCGATTCTTGCCCCTTGGTAGATCTCACCCAGTCTTGCAGCTGCTGCCTTGTACAGTGCAACAGTATGGAATAACGTTCAGTATAATTTTTTGCAGCCGAGGCGATGCGGCGTGTATCGGTTTTTTAAATATAGTTTCAAGCGGTTTGTGATCTGTCTCAATAGTAATATTTTTTCCATATATATATTGGTGAAATTTTTCGCAAGCAAACCGGATCGCTGTTGCTTCTTTCTCGTGTTGCAGTTAATGCTTTTGATGCATACGCTACTGGTTGGCAGTTTTGAAGTAGTGCAGCGCCTACACTTGATTTGCTGGCGTCTACTTGAAGCGTCACGTCTAGATTTGGATCATAAAATTTAAGCACGGGAACTGAAGCTATAGATTTTTTTAATTCCTCAAATGCGTTGTCGTCTTCAGGAGTCCAACACCATGCTGCGTTTTTTTGAAGTAGCTTACGAAAGGGCGAAGTTATTTCTGAGAGATTTTGTATAAATTTTCCAAGGTAGGTGGCCATTCCAATTATCCTTTGTAATTGTTTTTGGTGTCTCGGCGTTTCTAAATCTTTTATAGCTTTTGTTTTTTCTGGATCCGGTGAAACGCCGGAGCTGGAAAGAATATGTCCTAAAAACTTAACGGTGTTGACGTTGAACTTGTATTTTTCCTTGTTTAATTTAAGGCCGGATGTTTGCAATATGCCGAGTACCTTTTTTGTGTGTTTCTTAAGTTCGTTATTCGATTTAGCATAAATGAGGATGTCGTCCATTGAAACTTCTGTATTTTCACAATTTTCGAGAACGTTTGACATTAAAGATTGATAGACTTCCGGGGCTGATGCCAAGCCGAAGGGTAGCCGCTGGAATGAGTATCTACCCCATGGTGTTGCCATTGTGAGGTACGGTTTAGTGCGTTCTGATACCTGTATTTGCCAAAACCCTTTTTTGCAATCTAGAATTGTAAAGCAACGCGAACCTTTTATTTTAGCGGTAATTTCTTCGATAGTGTTAAGTGGATGGTACCGTCTTCTTATATTCTTATTAACGTCCGTTGGATCCATGCATAGTCGGATTTTACCTTTTTGTTTTACTACTACCATGGGTGACACGGCCGGAGTAGCTCCTTCAGTTTTCTTCAGTACGCCAAGTTTAACCATGTTGTCGATTTCGTCTTTGACAATTTTTTTTATAGTGTGCGGAATCCTTCTTGCAGCGTACTGTACGAATTTGGGATTCTCGACAAGGTCTATGTCATAAGTAAAATTTTTAAGTTTGCCTAGGCCATTGAAGAGTTTTTGTCTATTTTAAGTTCGTTTATTCTTACCAACAAGCCCAATTTCTCGCAGTCTTCTTTGCCTAACATAGGTTCGCAACCAACAAAGTCATTCTCGACGATGAATTTTAATGTTTTTGCCTTTTCCCTAACACATTGCGACCGCCGTGGTGTAGCGGTTAAGTGTTCGGCCTTCTACACCTAGTCGTGGCGGTTCGATGCCCGGCAAAAGTAACATCAAAAAATATTTAGAAAAACAATTTTTCTAAACGGGGTCGCCCCTCGGCAGTAGTTTGGCAAACTCTCCGAGTGTATTTCTGCCATGAGAAGCTTCTACAAACAATACATTTGCTTTGCAAGTGCCGTTCGGAGTCGGCAAAAAACTGTAGGTCCCGCCAACTTGTAGGAAAACTAAAAAGCAACACACCACAAGTTGGAAAGAGAAGCTCGGCTAAAAATCTCGTTAGAGGTTATGATAACCTGTTGGTATATCGCCGCCATTAGTTTTCACATTGCACTGAGCAGCGGAATCTAATTTGAACTTAATGCTATTTCCACTTACTAATACTTGCTAACCGCACCAACTACCGCGGAATCAGCCTTCTTAATATCGCGTATAAGGTTCTTTCTAGCGTATTGTGTGAAAGACTGAAGCCCATCGTAGACAAGCTGATTGGACCTTATCAGTGTGGCTTTAGACCTGGTAAGTCTACCATCGACCAGATTTTCACGATACGCCAAATCCTGGAGAAGACCCATGATAAAAGAATCGACACACACCATCTCTTTGTCGATTTCAAAGCCGCTTTTGACAGCGCAAAAAGGAGTTGCCTGTATGCCGCCATGTCTGAATTTGACTTCCCTGCAAAGCTTATACGGCTTTGCCAAATGACGTTGAGCAATACTAACAGCTCCGTCAGAGTCGGGAAGGACCTCTCTGAGCCATTTGAAACCAAACGAGGCTTCAGACAGGGCGACTCCCTTTCGTGCGATTTCTTCAACCTGATGCTGGAGAAGATAATTCGAGCAGCAGAGCTAAACCGCAATGGTACAATCTTTTACAAGAGCGTGCAATTGCTGGCGTATGCCGATGATATTGATATCATTGGCCTTAACAACCGCGCCGTAAGCGCTGCCTTCTCTGGACTGGATAAAGAAGCGAAAAAAGTGGGTCTTGCGGTCAACGAGGACAAGACGAAGTATTTGCTGTCATCAAAGAAAGAATCGGCGCACCTGCGCCTTGGCAGCCACGTCACTGTTGATAGTTACAAATTTGAAACTGTGAGGGACTTCGTCTATTTGGGAACCAGCATTAACACCGAAAATAATATCAGTCTAGAAATCCAACGGAGAATCACTCTTGCGAACAAGTGCTACTTTGGACTGAGTAGGCAATTGAGAAGTAAAGTCCTCTCTCGAAGAACAAAGATCGCGCTCTATAAGTCTCTCATCATACCTGTCCTGATGTATGGCTCAGATTCATGGACAATGTCAAGAGAAGATGAGATGGCCCTTGGAGTATTTGAGAGAAAAGTTCTCCGGAAGATTTATGGTCCTTCCCGTGATGCCGACGGCGAGTATCGAAGGAGATTTAACGATGAGCTGTACGAGCTTTACGCAGATCTGACCATAGTCCAGCGAATTAAAGCCCAAAGGCTCCGCTGGCTGGGTCACGTCATGCGAATGGACAAAGAAGCTCCAGCCCAGAAGGTTTTCCAATCGTCACCCGAATTCGGCAGCAGAGGAAGGGGGAGGCCTCGACTGAGATGGAAACAACAGGTGGAGGATGACTTGAACTCCCTTGGGGTTTCCAATTGGCGTCAGTTATCGCTAAAAAGGAATGACTGGCGTGCTTTGATAGGCGACGGCCAAAATCGCTTAGGCGGTTAAGCGCCAATAAATGATGATGAATATTTGCTCATACCAGTTAAGTGCGTCGTCTTTATTTGTTGTTCTTTTATTTATGCTAAAAACAAGTAAATCGCTATCATAGTCCTCACTGCTTTCGTCTTCTTTGTTCAGAGCGTTTACTTTTTTATTCGTATTGTTTTTATTATTTTTGCGTCGAAAACACAATTCGTGTAAGTGCCCCTTTTTCCCGCAATATTTGCTTTTTACATTATATGCTTTGCATTCTCCTCTTTGATGTATTTCACCGCAGCAAACACAGTTATACTTAGTTTGGTTTTTCGGGTACGTTTTGTTTTTGTAGTTTTTGCTTTGACGTGTGTGATATTTTGTTATAGCTTCGACTTTTTTTCTTCCGTCTTATGTAGTTCTCTAATTTGTTGCGTTGCCATTTCACTGGCCTTGCAGATTTTAATGGCGTACTCTAAAGTGACGTCGTCTTCTGCTAGCAGTTTTTCTCTGATTGAGTCATTTTTTATGCCAACCACGATTTTGTCGCGCACGAGGGAGTCTTCTAAGTTAGCGAATGCACATTTTTTTGCTTGGTTTTTAATTTTTGTAAAAAATTCTTTGAATGGCTTATTTTCGTTTTGAGCTATCGTATTAAATATATAACGTTCCAATGTGACACTTATATTGGGAGCAAAATATTCATTAAATTTGGTTTTTATTAACTCCACGTTGTTTGCCTGTTGGCTTGAAAGCGAAAATGAGTTATATATATTGATCGCATCACTGCCAATGCTGGACATGAATGTAGCGACCTGTATTTCGGCGTTTTTCTTTTCTAATTGTGCTGCCGTTGCGAACCAATTGTATTGCTGGAGCCATTCCTTCCACGTTGTTGATACATTATTACCAGTGATTTGGAGAGGCTTTGGTGGTCTGACGAAGCCGCCACTGCTGGAAGTTGCTTCGTTGTCTGTCATAACTTACAATGCGTGTTACTTTCACGATTTATTTTTACGCGTATTTGACCGCTTCTGACACCATGTCATGAACGAAGGATAGTTGAGAGAAGACTGAACTTTATTTAATATTCAAGAGAGTATACAAGTAGAGAGTATGCAAGTAGATGATACATTTGTATGTGCGTATTTATACGTATAACAGGAGTCGCTCATACCTTTTAACACGATTGGGGCACTCTAAATGGGTCAACTTAGGATTTTTCAAACTTTGGCGCTCAAAGTCAATAATACAAAGTCGGGTCATCAGAGTTGGTTTTATAGGTATGCTTCCTTCGACAAAGTATCTTATTTTGATCCCTAAAATACGATTTTCCTGGTCACTTGAGTGATCAAAAAAATTTGATTTTGGATTATGCTGCATAATCTTGAAAACTTGAAGTTGTTCTAAAAAAATTAAATTGGCATAATTAAGTAGTAGTTGCCTCTGAAAGTGGTATAATTAAGTAGTGATGACGCATGCCCAATAAGGTTCATTCATTGTCAATTAGTGGCAATAAATGATGTCAAAACCGGAAAAACCGCACAAATTATCAAAAAATTCAACTTCTCGTGTGAAAAACATGTCGTACTCTTTTTAAATGAACCAAACACTATATACATATATTTCGAAAGTTTCAACCTTTCTCTACCCAAAACCGTTGAAAATTTCAAAATCGGTTGAAAATTTGATTTTTAATGATTTTTTTTTCAACGAAAACTCCGAAAAAACAGATTTTGGGTGTGTTACAAATCTTTTGAAGGGTGTTTCGTGTATAACTCGACCAGATGAACAATCTTTACTAGGTCGCTTTAAAAGTGTATTAATTTTTTTTTGTAGCACTGTGTAATAGAACACCCACAAAAATAAAGTTCTTACTTTCTCGCTCCACACGCATTTTCTGAAAGAATGGGGATAAAAATAAGATCTGTAAAAAATCTGGCCATCTGTAGTGAGAATATTCCATGGAAATTTGACCTAAATTCTAAAAATGTTTTAAAAAATAAAAAATGTCTTTATTGGCTAATATCTCCTAAACCAGTATTTTTAGGAGAAAGAATAATATAACGACGTTTATATAGATTCCAGTTAGGAGTGAATTGCCCATATAAATGTTGTACCTGCGAGTGTCCTTTCAAGGACTTTTAATAAGTCGAAGTTAATGTTTTATTTTTTATTTTTTTGTAATGGGAAATCACATTAATCACAGTTTAATATTAATATTGCATTTTAATTTTACTGGCGTAAAACCGAGAAAAAACTGTTTTCGAATTTCTAAAAACATAAAATATGGGACAGTTCAGGGGTCAAAGTTCTTATTCTCTTCCCTCCAAATGCATTTTCTGAAAGTTTGGGGATGAAAGACAAGATCTGTAAGAAAATCTAGCCATCTGTAGTGAAAAAATTCCATGCAAATTTGACGTAAACGCTAAAAATGCACTAAAAAATGTATATATCTTTATTGGCTAATATCTCGTAAATCAGTATTTACCAGAAATAATGACGACTTTTATTTATATTGAAGTCAGGAGTAAATTGCCCTTTTAAATTTAATACCTGCGAGTGTTCTTTCAATGACTTTTAAAGTGAATATGGTGATCCCGACTCATGTGTGCATTTGAGAGGGGGTGCGATGGGGGAACAGAGAGAGACTGGTGCTCGGTATTACTCATATATAAACTACTCCGGTGGGAGCGCGAGGGTTGAGTCGCTAAGGGGGTGCTTGATCGGCGCTGACCACGTGACGCTCGGGGCGCGAACTGCAAGGGGCCACAAAAGAACTAAAGAAAATACGGGGTCTGTGAATGTCAGGGTTAAGCCCTGAACATCCGGATTTATGGAGCCATCTCTTACACGAGAAGCATTGTACAGAATGCGTTCGTATGATGTTTATCTTTTTGCAGCAGACACTGCATATCCATTCTTTTGGTCCGGGGATCGGCAGCCCTGGAGTAGGACAAAATAAACTAAACAGGGCTACATTGAAAGTGACAGTCCTTGGCCGGGGTAAAATACAAACACTGCGTAATATTTGTTTTTCTGCAATGAAAGGAAGAACTATTTTTGGATTATCATGGCACTAGTTGATAAAAAATTTAGTCCTACGGTACTCCTGAAACCCATATCCTTTTTTTGACTACGTTATCTTTTACGAAATTTTGTTTGCTATTTAAAAGATGAGTATGAATGAAAGCATATGATAATTTATAAGCTAAATGTATTATTTCTTTGTTTGGCAAATAACTTCTTTTTAAACCTGTTTTTTAATTATTTATTTGTTTTTTCCCGTCAATGAATATAATTCGTTGTTAACACATTCATTATTTACAGGTTAATAAAAGAAGATATGGACAGGTCTTTAGCTAGATTGAAACATGATGGAAGTATTAACGATCATGAATTAAGAGAAAAGCAACAGGAAATTGAACAGCAGTGTGTAAGTGGAGATTGCATTTTGATTTCTCAACATACATATTTACTGATTTTAATTTTCAGAATGGTGAAAAAATTACTGTAAAAATTACAGATCTTAATTTTAAATTTAAGAGGTCTATCATTGCTAGTTTAGATTTAAGAGACTTAACATCATTTTTGGTATAAAAAGTTATTTCACACATGAAATGTGGATTTTGTGTTTTGGATTTTGATTTTGGGTATTTTGGACTCACATACTTTGATTTTGGGGATCTTGATTTTATGGATTTCGATTTGGGGATTTTAATTTTGTAGATTTCGTGGTAGTCTCCTTACAAAACAGAGCGAATCAATAGACACGCTTTGAAGCAGACGGTTTTTCAATCGACACCCGCGAATGGAGATGTACACCACTCCGTAAACTGAACTCTAAAATTTAGTTGACGTGCTCTGTCTGTAACTTTAGCTTATCATATAAGGTCACAATTAAATAAACTTTTCTGTTACTAATTGCAATAATTTCAAAACTTTATTTGCAGGACGATCATATGAAGGAATTAAACAATATTTTCGCCAAGGTTGATGATAGACGACGAGTAAGTTTAGATTTGTAAATTTTACCGTTCGGCTTATGTTTGCGTTAATTAACAATGGTTTAAATCCACAAAATTTTTAACAAATACCGAAATTTTGAGATCTAGACTTAATCCTGGGATTGGCATGTATTAGGAATGATAGAATAGAATACTTGATATCGCCTTGCTAAATCCTTCATACGGCCTTATTAAAGCCCAGGAAACTAGCTAATAGTAGTGGGGCTACTTTCGAATAATATTCGAATAAATGTTTTTCGAATAAGCGAACAAAAATGTTCGTTTCAAAAAATTCGAAAACTATTACACAGCCCCACAAAAAAAAAATTTCGGGGTTGGGGGATCAGACCACTCTTTCCCTATGTATTTTGACGCGCTGAACACGAATCCCGTGTCCGTTTTGGTCCAGCACGTCTGGATTTTTTTCTAACCTCAAAAAATTCGTATACCACTAAACATTTGACATGTTTTTTGAGATTAGAATAAAATCCAGAAGTGCTGGACCAGAACGGACACCGTATTCGCGTTCAGCGCGTTAAAATACATGGGGAAAGAGTGGTCTGATCCCCCAACCCCGAATTTTTTTTTGTGGGGCTGTGTGATCGATTACCTAGCCCCACAGGAAAAAAAAAGTGTCAGGGTTGGGGGATCAGACCACCCTTTCCCCATGCCTTTTGACGCCCTGAATACGAATCCGGTGTCCGTTTTAGTCTAACACGTCTGGATTTTTTTCTAACCTCAAGAAATTCGTATACCACTAAAAATATGGCATGTTTTTTTGAGGTTAGAGAAAAATCCAGACGTGCTGGACCAAAACGGACATCGGATTCGTGTTCATCGCGTCAAAATACAAATAATTTGCATGTGCAAATAATTTGCATGTACAAATCTGTGCATACACAGAAAAAAATGGCTCTGGTAAAATCAACAGTCTCGAACTGTTACCCTGAAATTGACAAAATTCTGTTGAGTTGACCAAATTTTAATTATTTCAACCGAATTTTTTTGTTGAAATAACTGTTGATTCAACAGTCATAGAACTGTCAATTCTTAATCAACAAAATTTGGTAAAACTGACAGAATTTTGGGGTAATCTAACAGCGAATGAACTGTCATTTTAAAAACAACCAACAACCGGTTTCGGTTTCCAAATGAAAACACGAACGCAAACAATTTTTACCACTACAAAACTTATGTAGCTGCAAAATACATAGTTCTGAATTTTTATAACATTTTTCCAATACAATCCCTGCAGTAAAAAAATGTCAATTGCAAAAAAACATCTAGCTTATAAATAACTATTTTGTGGCAATTGTAGGAAATAGTTCATTTTAAGCACACTGCGGAATAACTAACGTTTAACTACGCCACAAGTCATGCAGAGGTCATGCAGAGGAGTCCGAAAATATGTTTAACTTTTCGTTTGCTTCCGTCTTTTAGCTTGTAATTTCCAGGTGCTTTTTCGGTATTGGATAAATACAAATAGTAGCTGGTTTCTAAAGAAAAAATTTGATAAACATAGAGTAAAATGGGGGAATTAAAAAAGGAATGGAAAAGATAAAATAAAATTTAAAGTAAATAAATAAAAGTTATAAAAAAAATTAATTTATTTTTTGATATCTCATGCAGCCGGATTCCGGCCATCGTCGAACAAAAATAGTTAATCCGAGTATATGAAAATTTACAGTAAATATACAGCACTAGTTGATTGGTAAGCAACTTAAAGTAACTTTTACGCTAGATGCTTTTCCTGCGGGGATAAGACTATACGAAAAAATCCACTTTTTTCTGGGTATTGGACTAAATCAACTTTTTTGAAGATATAAAGAGATATGTAGGTAGGTTCAAGTGGCTGCCGCAGAGGCACACTTAGCCCAGTTTTGAAAGGCCCGTTGTGATACCACCAACACAAGGAAAGCCAGTCCCGGGACCCAGCCATATGGAAAATCCCTGAGTTGTTGGGATTTTCCACATAGCAGAATCCCGGGACTGACACTCCTAAACCGACACCGTTACTCCTCCTCGAACCACTTAGATGACTTTATGAAGCCCATCAAGTCCTTTATGTCCAGTTCCGCGATCTGGCTTAGGCTATCTAGGAACGTAACTCCCAAAAAGCGCGTTCTGGCGCCGCTTAAAGCCGGACAGTTGCAGATGAGGTGCTCCACTGTTTCCTCTTCCTCATCATCTTTGCAACTCCTGCAGCATCGTCGGTAGGGCACACTTAGCCTTTGTGCATGCCTACCAATGAGGCAGTGACCGGTTAATACCCCTATCAATATGCAGATTTCCCTCCTAGTTAGGGCATAAATGCGTCTAGACCTTTTAAGATCCCATTTTGGCCAGGTTTGTTTCGATATCCGACACCCTGGGGATTGCAGGCATCTTTCGTTGGCTTGACGGAGTGTGTGCTCCTTCAGCATTGGTTTGCATGTGGCAAACGGCATACCTAAGCGCTCTTTATCATGAAGAACCTGCTTGGTCGTGCCCTGCCTGGCAAGCTCGTCTGCCTTACAGTTTCCTTCAATGTCCCTATGTCCCGAGACCCATATGAGGTTTACGCGGTTCTGTTGGGCCATCTCCTGTAGAGATCGACGACAGCTGAGCGTCAGTTCAGAGTTGAACGTGTATGAGCCAAGGGATTTGATTGCCGCTTGGCTATCGCTGAAAATAGTGATATCTTCTCCGATAACACGTTTGCTTAACCAGGCCGCGGCGTCCAGGATTGCCGAGACTTCCGCCTGGAAGACGCTACAATGATCAGGTAGTCTGAAGGAGAGCTCAAGGTCCAAATCCCTTGAGTAAACCCCTCCTCCAACTCTGCCGTCCAACTTCGAGCCGTCGGTGTATATGGAAGTGCCACCATTTGTTACGGGACACCATTCCGTCCTCTCCCAGTCTTCTCTGCTGGGAATGTTTATTTTGAAACAGCTATCCCCGACTATAGTGGTCGCACAACGATCTGTGCTTAGAGGGAGAAAGCTGTAAGATTCCACAATACTGGAGTGTCCAATAGTACCCGCACCCCAACTGGAGGTTTCTCTTAGGCGCAGAGCTGATGCCGCCGCTGACCGAAACCCTTCCAGATCAAGAGGCAAAATGCCCAGAATGGCCTGAGGGCTTCGTTGGGCGTTGTCCTTAGCGCACCGCTTATACAGATCATATTGGATCTATGGACTTTCCGCAACAGATTCAGGTATGTTGCCTTGCTCAGCGCCGGCCACCATACGACGACTCCATACAGCATGATTGGGCGAATGATGGCCGTGTAGATCCAACTGCATACTCTAGGGCTGAGCCCCCATTTTTTGCCAATGGCTCTTTTGCATGTGTAAAGAGCGATGCAAGCTTTCTTCTGGCGCTGAAGAACATTCTCCTTCCAATTCAATTTCCTGTCCAGAACTATGCCTAGAAACTTGGCCTTATCCGACAAGCCCAGGCGCGTGCCATCTAGTTCTGGTAGGCTTAGTGGCGGTATTTTGTACCGGTTGGTGAAGAGGACAAGTTCCACTTTCCCCGGGTTGATACTAAGTCCGCAGCGAGAGGACCACTTCGAAACCTCTCGCAGTGCTACTTGCATCAGGTCACACAGAGTTTGTGGGAACTTGCCTCTGAATGCAATAGCTAAATCGTCTGCGTATGCCACTATCTTCCCAATAGTCGTTGAGAGGTAGTCGCTTAGTATCCTCTCAAAGGTTTTGAGTACAAAGGACGAGAGACTGATCGGTCTGTAATCTTTTGGCTCGTAGTGGGATGCCTTCCCAGCCTTAGGGATAAACACTACCGTGGCGCTTCTCCAGGAGCCCGGAATGTGGTTGAGAGCCAGGCAGGCTGTGAAGAGAAATACCAGCCATTTAGCTGATGTCTCCAACGTGTTTATAAGTTGCGCGGGGATAATCCCGTCCGGCCCGGCAGCCTTATACGGTTTAAGGCTCTTAACTGCCCACCTTACCCTTTCCTCAGTGATGGGTATATTTACTGCCAGGTTTGTTGCAGATGCTAGTGGTGCGTCATGCAGATTCCCCGGAAAATGTGTATTCAAGAGCAGCTCAAGGGTTTCCTCTTCCGTGCTGGTCCAGGATCCGTCAGGTTTTCGCAAATAGCTGATGGCTGTTTGACTTTTCGAGAGGACTCGTCTAAGTCTCGCTGTGTCATCGACCTTTTCGACGCCAGCGCAGAAATTTCTCCACGAGGTCCTCTTCGCCTGTCTCAGAGCTTTTTTGTAGGCCCTTAGTTTAGCTTTATATTCGTGCCAGTGAGGCTCAGAGCCGAGGGTCTTGGCCTTGTTAAATTGTTTCCGGCAAGATTTGCGGAGCGTGTCCAAATCGTAGGACCACCAATGTGGCCTGTGTTTACCGCGTGGTTTTGGCACTGGACAAGCCTGTCCTAGAGCATTTGAGAGCGCCGATGTAAATGTAGTAACAAGATCCTCCAGCTCGTCTACTGATGAGGGGGCTTGTGAGGGCAGTACTGGCAGGTCTCTGTCTAATATTTCATTGTGTAACTGCCAATTAGTGTTACGTGGATTGCGCTTCATGATAGGTTGTTCTACAATAAAGTCTAGAACCATTTCTATGTAACGGTGGTCGGAAAATGAATGTCCTTCCAGAACCCGCCATTTTCTGACCCACTCATAAGCGCCTTCACTACAGATAGTGAGGTCTATGACCTCCTTGTGATAAAAGTAGGCTCATTACCCACGTTGCAAATTACCAGGTTAGTTGTTAAGAGGTAATCAAACAGAGACTCGCCCCTGGCATTGATATCGGAGCTCCCCCATTGGACATGGTGAGCATTAGCGTCCGCTCCAATAATAAGATTACCCGTGCAGAAATTTGACACCAGGTCTTTCACCTCCGTTTGTGGTGGGGGTTCTTCGGCGTCGTAGGGCATATAGACCGACGCCACCGTCAGGCGGGTGCTGTCGACCGTTAGACTGATAGCGGTAATATCACCATTGGTGTAGTTAGGTAGGAGAAAGGAGTTCAACTCAGACTTGACCAAAATACACGTTCTGACTTTGCTCTCCTCGCTGGCTCGAATGAGCTTGAAGCCCTTAGTCCCCAATCCGCGGATTCTCGAGCTATTGACCCAGGGTTCTCGGATGAGGACCACATCCACGTCGCCTTTAGAAAGACGACTACTTAAAGCAGCCGAAGCTACTTTAGATTTGTGCAGATTAATCTCAAGCACCACCAACATGAGAGCGCACAGACTTCCCTGCCGTCCCCATATCGTCGAGGTTTGCCCCATCCAGGAGGTTGCCTATCAACGACGAGTTGTTCCGATTAACTGCCCGATATGGCGTTGCAGGTGTCTTGCTGTCTGTAGCGTTAGATGTTAATCGCTCAGCGTTGGCTGCTACCACCGTGACGTCGAGGACTTCCTCGTCCTGTAGGCTGTCCTCCATCTCCGAGTTGTTCACAGCACTATCGCCAAGGGACGTGGCGGATAACATGCTTTCCGCATCGGAATCCTCCGCTTCCTCTTCTGGTAATTCGTTTTCCGGTTCCCGTGGATAACGATCTGGCCTACGCTGTAGTGTACTAGGCCATTGCACCTTTTGAAGGGCTCGATTGACTCTTTATTCATGGTGAACACCACCTGTCTGTCGGGCCCTACCGCATCCCCGACCAGATTGACACTCCAGTCATGCGTTGGGAGGGACGGATTCATTAGCCGTAGCATCCCGAGAATTCTCTCGGGTTCGTCAGGGATGGCCGGAATCCACGCCCTTGCCCTTGGACGAGTTGGAATTTCCTTCCAGTCGACGACCTCTATCTTTGCGCCCTTGTAGACTTCACCCAGTTTAGCAGCTGCTGCCTTGTACAGTGCTACGGTTTTTGCATCCTCGCATGCGAGTATTTTAATCTGACCCTGGTGCCAACCCGCATCCGTTACTCGCGCCGAACTACCCGGAAACTTCGGAGCAACGTTGAGAAGAATGTTGCCGAGTTCATTTCGCACGTAACGCCACCGGTCCTTGGGGATGGCCAGACGGTCATTGCCTCGGTCAAGGACGCCTATAAGGATCCTGTCCTTGGTTACCTCAGCAAAGCTTAGTTTGCCCGCTCCAGGGGTATTCTGATGCCGCTTGGGAGGGGGAATTAACTCTAGGTCCGATCTCTAGCGCTTGAAAGGGTTAACTTTTAACCTCTTTGGCATGTAAGAATTTTGGAAATCCGGTATCACAGCTTTCGCTAGCTCTACCGATTTACTGGAATTCGGCGACAGTGATTCCTGCGGTACCCCTTCATACCTCTTCAGGATCTTTGCAGCCAATCTTTTCTCGTGGTATGTGAAGCGGCGGGGAGATGTCTCCCGGGAGTGCGGACCCATAGTTGCCATCGCGGTCGCTCTCCTTGCCGACATCTCAGTTGCAGCTTCCTTCTCCTTCGAGACTCCGAGGCCAGGTCGTGAGACCGCTGCCACAGACGTAAAGATATTGGTTTTAATATCAGCGGTTGATGGGAGTTTAGCATCCGCCGTTGTCCGCTTAGCTGCGTTGGCAACCGCACTGGTGCTAGCTCCCATCAAGTAAATCTTATTCGATAGAGGGTTGGTTGACCGACTTGTAGTTGCCATCGCTGTCGATCCCCCCCTTGATTGTGGAACGGAGTTTGTCCTCCGGCGTTGTTGTTGGTTTCTCGCCTGCTCCTCCATAGCTCGCCTTTGCTGAGGAGTGAAATTTGGCGTTGTTTGTTTTTTAGATTTTTCGTTTTTATTTAGGTTATTTGAGTTCATCTTGTTCGTACGACCCATCAAGGGAAGAGTAGGGGAAAATGTGTCGTCCGCCGCGGCAGAGCCCCGTACCGCGGTAAGGCCATGCTTACTCTCTGAGGCGACCCGGTGTCAGAGCGGCTCCGTTCAAATACAGCCACGATTTGCCTCCCGGCTGCAAACGTCCAATGGGCACGGTTTCGCATAACACCCTGGATTGGGAGGAGGAAGATCTTTGTCGTCGCGCCAGCGAGGCTAGGCTGCTCTCGTGATGAAGTGCCGTACGGAGCTATGATCACAAGGGCAGCGTAGCCCTGTGGCTATCGACTTAAGCCCTCGTACCGCGGCAAGATCCACCCTTCACGAGGGAAAAAGAGATATGTAATAAAATGACATTCCAGCCTAACTGTTAACTTAAGGTTAACAGTTTCAATGCAGTTGAATCAACAGCATTGAATAATTGATAAGAATTGCCAGTGATTTTGGTTGAATCAACCCATATTTTGGTCATGCTCATTTTTCTCTGTGTAGGCAAATTTACAATTCCCCCATAATTTGAGTTAGGGGAAAAAAACAGTTTTGCGTAGGATGCAGGTTCATAATCTCAAGCTTTTCCAATAGTTGAATCTAGATTTTGTTAGCTAAATTAGATGCAAAAGTTTGTCGAAAACTTCTTGTTAAATATTTGTTTAAAAAAATTACACTGTGTAACAAATTTGAAAAAAATTTAAAAAACTTATTTACTCCGTTAACTAACCAAACTCTTAATATAAACGCAAATGTAAGATGTTATTTTTTCATGACATAAAACTCTTGCCCACAGAATAAAAAAAGTTTATAGCCAAAAGTTGAAAAAGGGGTTTACGGTCACTTACTAAATATTCTGAGGAAATTTTCAAAATTTTGATTATGCAGTTGCAATTCATGTAAGCCACAAAAGAATGCAAATTTTTTACAGTGTTATTTTATTTAAATAATTATAAAAAAAACGCGCTTCCACAAATCTTTGAATTCAGTGCTCGGCCTACGACACCAAGTGACCTGGTATCGGCTCCCGGTCAAACTAACATCAAAAAAATTAATTAGAAAAATCATTTTCTAAACGGGGTCGCTCCTAGGCAGTGGTTTGGTAAACTCTCCGAGTGTATCTCTGCCACGAAAAGCTTCTCAGCAAAAATTCATTTGCTTTTCAGATGCCGTTCGGAGTCGGCAAAAAACTGTAGGTCCCACCAATTTAATGTGAAATTTACAGTTATGTTTTTGTTTTTGGTTATTGTTTAAAATAAAAAGGAATTACCAGATAAAAGCGCGAAATGATGGAAACGCGTAGGAAAGAAACGAAAAGATGTTGTTTATATTATACAATACTGCTATTATTATTATTTGATTTTGTTTAATTGTGTTTGAAAGTTTATTATGCTTTTTTTCAGAAAAGGGACGTACCAGACTATCTATGTGGTAAAATTAGTTTTGAAATTCTTACCGATCCAGTTATAACTCCATCCGGTATAACATATGAGCGTAAAGATATTGAGGAGCATCTGCAGCGAGTGGGTCACTTTGATCCTGTAACTAGGGTTAAATTGACCCAGGAGCAACTGATACCAAATTTTTCCATGAAGGAAGTAGTCGACTCATACATTGCAGAAAACGAATGGGCTTTGGACTTCTAAATTTTCAGATATATAATAATTGTTAAGGGCTGTTTGCAGAAGAAAATGCCCAATTTTTTATTTTTAACATAACTACAATCCAAATGTGAAGTATTTTTTTTTAGAAATTCTACATATGACTTTTTCTAATTAAAAAATGCGTTTCAGTGCGCATGCCGCATGATCAGATTTGAGTCAGGGACACAAATCTGGTCACACAGAGTACACATCGAAGAGCATTTTATAAACAATTTTCTTAGAAAAAGCTACAAAGTTAAAAAAATAACTTCAAATTTGGCTTGTAGCTCAAAAGTTAAAAATTCCTTCAACGTTTTCTTGCCACCTGCAAAAGCCTCTTCAGTATAAAATAAAAATCAAATTGTAAATAAAAAAGGCATAATCAATTTAAATACCTTATTCACGAAATATGTGATTTTGAGCTTTACAATAATTAAGCCTGATAACGATGTCCTTTCACTTTCTGTCATTATCAGCTATACATAATTTCAACTCAATCTAATTTGGGAAATTCACAAGGGGTATCGTATTCGTCTATCGTTGTATGGTTTCCAATATAAATTTTTGGAAAAATAGACAAATAGCATGAAATACTAGAGGTTGTGAATGGCGTAATTATTTTTCATGAAAACCAACCACAGACAAAATTTATGGCACGATATACATGCAGTATAAGTCAAAGAGCCAGTAAATATCTGACGACACATGTTTTAGGAAAGCTCGAAATTTGTTCACTAAGTCAGTTTTACCTGCCATTCATAAAATGGGCATTAGTTTGGCTAAGTCTCGGTTTATGCACCCGTCGTGACAGCCTGAATGGCAGTGATTTTGTTAGTTTTGATATTGTAAAATATGTTATATTTCATGGTCAAAAACCAACATGGCAGACGAAAAGGAAATAACATCCGTGGGCGTTATTTCACTGCACCCTTTGATAACCTGACGGATGCAGCACTCATAAGTCTCTTCCAATCGCGTGTATAATCCTTTTCCATGGCCTCGTTTTCTTCAGTCGGAGCGTGCGCAGATAAATTACATGGTGAAAAGTCGTAGTTGTATTCGGTTTGCGGCGACACGCCCATTCACAACTTTGAACGACAGTACTTGGTCAATAAGTCTCTCTCCCACCACAAATCCGACGCCGAATCTTCGTATTATGGCGGTGATTCAGCTTTTGCCTTAAAAAGGACGTCAAACAGTCGGGCAGCGCCACCTACCCCATTAGGAAACCGAACATTCCAGCTGCATGCCCTTATCTCTTTAACCGTATTTCGTTCGCATTTGTCATTCTCTAGGAAAAGAGTTTTCATATCCGAGGTTTCGCTTGATTCAAGACGGTGCGGCTGCTATGGTTGTTGTTGTTGTAGCGAGGTGTAGCCCTGCCTAAATGTCAGACAGGGTCACCCCGAGTGTATTGCTCTTGGCCGGGTCGATATAAGAAAACGACCCGGGTCGTTTCGGCACGATGGGTACAGCACAAGTACTGGTACCGTTCTCGTAGAACCGGCAATACAAGAAACTAGCCGTGTAGGCCATGTAGGTCATTTAGCGTTACCCAGGGTGCACCAACTGGGAGGCGACCTACTTTTACACCCCTGCTGATGAAATCCCCTTACGAGCCTTTAACTGATTATGTCGGAGTGGCCTAGCCACGCTTTTGCCTTCTCACATTACTTCACGACCGAACGGGTTTGCAGTGGCTATCCAGAGGATACGTGGATGCACGGGCACTTACGAAAGTAGCAAGCATTAAATACAGGGGAGTTATCATGCAATCCGATCCGAAAGAAATTTCTTTCGAATTTGAAAAAAAATATATGTGATTTGACAGCTTTCGAATCGCATTTCCTTTCGGATCGGATTACATGATACGGCCCCAGAAATAACAAAGAGGGGGGTTACTCTGTATTGCGATTCGAAAGAAATTTCTTTCGCATTTCAATAAAAATGTATGTGATTTGACAGCTTGCTAATAGCAGCTTTGTTTCTTTCCTGCTAATTATGAATAATTATTCCTAAAAAAGTGTTCTTTGAAAAAATTAGCAGCGAATTTGACATTTAATTGAGAGAGAGAGAGCGCCAATTCGCTGCAAGTTATTGCTGGAGATTTTTCGTCCAGCAGAAACCAGCAAGCAAGAACAGCTGCCCCTGCGGGTTAGGGGTTTAGAATATGCCCGAGGTAGGCATACCGGTCGTAAGAGGCGACTAATATGCACATAGGTAATGACGTGCTACTCGATGGTTGATCTACGGATATGATTCCTCTCACCTCTCATTACCCATCTTCTTCTTCCTCACGGATGGAGGGATGACATGACCTAGAAGGTTTGGTCATACCAAATCGCTACCACGACAGTCGGGCAGTACCGCAAGGGAGTACCGCAGCGTACCGGGGTCATATCCGGCCAAGGACTGTCAACTTCGACATCACTCCCCAAAACCTTCGGGGAGTGTTTTGCTGTTAACAACAACAACAACAGCTGATCGGTGACAAAGCAAAACAACAACAAAAAATGTAAATTCAAATTGTGAGCCAATCAGAAAAGTAACCGCTGTTTTGTCTGCAAGTTTCTGCTGAACCCTGTTCGACGAAAAATTAGCAGACATGAGATTTTGACAGTTTTTTACAAGACTCTCTTCTGCTGACAGTTCTTTGCTGGAGATTTCAAGAAACAAAGCTATTAGTGTAACGTCAATATGACGTCAAATCGACTATTTCAGTCGAGACCAAGGCGAATTCATTACAGGTGGAATCTTCTCACCATATGGTTTCTTCTTCCTTGAAAATCGAATCGTAGCTGTCAAATTGCTTATGCTGTTGCTTTGTCTGACATTTTTAGTTACAAGGAGTGTGTGCGTGTGTGTAGATCTGAGTTCGCTCGAACACACCTGTATGAATTCGCCTTGGTCGAGACGATCGATCGAATTGAGTTACAGAAACGCAGTACTGAAAGCGTGTTGATTTTTAAAGTTTTTTTTGTGTATTTTTTCTCCATATAATGTATGGGAAAAATTCGAAGGTGAGTCTGAAAAAAATTTTAAAAATCAACGTGCTTTCAGAGCTCCTTGAGATTTGCACTTTGTTAGTTACAAGGAGTGTGTGCGTGTGTGTAGATCTGAGTTCGCTCGAACACACCTGTATGAATTCGCCTTGGTCGAGACGATCGATCGAATTGAGTTACAGAAACGCAGTACTGAAAGCGTGTTGATTTTTAAAGTATGTTTTGTGTATTTTTTCTCCATATAATGTATGGGAAAAATGCGAAGGTGAGTCTGAAAATTTTTTTTAAAAATCAACGTGCTTTCAGAGCTCCTTGAGATTTGCACTTTGTTAGACTAAAATATAATGGGCTACAAAACTGCATATAATCTAGGCCTCAGTTTGCAGAGTTTTTATGAATTTTGTGTAAAGCTTAAAGAAGCCACTTTAATGGCATTAATTACAACATGAGTGGTATTTGTAAAAAAAATTTTGCAAAATGGAGTTTTCGAATTTTTGATTCCAAATATTTGAAAAAAAAAAAATGTGTAGGTACTTTTACCAAACAAATTTTTAACTTAAAATATCAGAGTAAACGCTTAGAGCGCATACTTACTGTTTTCAATTTAGAATTCTATTATCAAAAAATGAAAATTAAAATAAAATTACATAAGGGCTTAGAACATGTCAGAACAAGGTGTGCTATAGTTATGATAAGGACTATATTAGTTGAGTGTATGATCGGCAATTGCTTAATCTTATTCTTTGTGAGATACAAAGAAAATTCGAGTGTGTAACTAACAAATAAAAAATCAAGTTTGGAATTTTCTTTACGATGGTTTATTAAACAAATAGGCAACTATTAGATGCAAAAAGTAATGAGTTAAGGGAAAATTCCTTTACAAGCCATAAAGTAGTCTAATGTAAAGATAACTTAATTTTACCTAAGGGTCTCAGTCAACCTTTACCACACTATAAATCTTACGAATAAATATGAAACACGCCATAAAACCGATTGTTCCAGTTAATAAAAAGAAAAGGAATACCATTATGCATGTATATCCGAAATATAAAAACATTGACGCACCATCTTTTATAGACAATTTAGTGAAAAAGTAATGACAACAGTAAATGAAAAGATACGTAGCTGTAAACCCTGACGTTAAAAATGATCTCCACCACCAGTGGTAGTCTTCTGCACAAAGATGAAAGTAACAGAGTAAAACCGTAGTTTCAGAGCATGTTATGATTAATATTAAGAAAACCAAAAACAAAAAACCAAACATATAGTACATTTGATTCGACCAAATCGAGCTAAGGATAAAGAATAGCTGAATAAAAATACAGCCGAATGGTAAAACGCCTCCCATTATTATTCCTGGAAGAGGTTGTGTGTAAATCGATTGATCTGGGATCTGCCGTGGAATCTGATTAGTTCGTACAGGATGCTCCAGCGCCTAAAATGATAAGATTAAAATAAAAATTATGTCTTAGTTACAAATTGATAAATCAGTCATGCATATATGACACTTCGTTTTTTCTTGTATTCTTTCTGTTTTTTATGCGAAAGAAATGGTCTTATGTCTATATCGCACACTAAACCAAAAAGAGTCACAACTCAAAATGAGAGTAACTTTCATCCCCCTGCGGGTTTGGGGTTTAGAATATGCCCGAGGTAGGCATACCGGTCGTAAGAGGCGACTAATATGCACATAGGTAATTGACGTTGTTGTTGTTGTTGTAACGAGGTGTAGTCCTGCCCAACACGTATTTTTCCTTAACCTAAATTGTCATCAATATCTTCTAACGGGAGTCCAAGAAAACTAACAGTTTCAATAGGGTTGGACCAAAGAGAGATGGGTGTTAGAAGAGTGGGCTCAAAAGAGCAAGAAAATAAGTGATTGGTATTGTGGGGGGACGAGCCGCATGCCGGACATACATTCGGCACATCAGGGTTCAGTCTAGATATGTAGGAGTTTAACCTGCTACAATATCCAGAGCGTAATTGAGCCAGAGTGACCCTTGTCTCTCGAGGAAGATGACGCTCCTCTTCAGAAATGCCAGGTGTTGCGGCATGTAAGACATTGTTTAGCGGACAGAGCGCAGAGTAATGGCCAACAGACGTTGTATGGATATGCCCCAAGGCCTGTTTATGCACCTGTAGATCAAACGGCGTTGGTATATAGTGCCGGATCTCATCAAAATGATTACGTAAATGCGATCTTATGATCCTAGGAGGCGGAATGAGTTCAAGCAGTTGTCTACCGGGGTGCTGTGGTTTACAGCAATTCAGTAGGTACTGCTTGTTTAGCATTTCATTATGCTCCCTAACTGGAAGCATTTCCACCTCATTGTGTATATGAGATATAGGTGACATAAGGACGCACCCCGTAGCGGTTCTGAGCGCGGACAGGCCTGAAGCTAATTCCAGTGAACGTCTGCAAGCCCCGGTGACCATATCGGCGACGCATAGTTCAGGATCGACCGACCAATTGCCTTGTACGTTACCAATAACGTTTCTTTGTCTTTACCCTAAGTACTGCCGGCTAGTGATTTGAGGATTTTGTTACGGCTCTGTAATTTTGAGACAATTGCAGCTGAATGGGCAGCGAAAGTGTGCATGGTGTCGCAAGTCACTCCTAAGATTTTTGGGTGAGCGACAGTAGGTACTTTATGATCACCTACATAAATTTCTAGTTCCATGCCAACCTGCGCTGTCCACGTCGTGAATAGGGTCGCCGAAGACTTTGTTGGCGACAATGTCAAACTTCGGGCGGTGAAGAACTCGACTAGAGAGGGGAGATAGCCATTTACTTTAGAGCACACCTCATCAACGGAAGTACCAGTAGCCAATATCGTGCAATCGTCTGCGTAAGAAACAATCGTAACTTCTTCTGGTGGAGGAGGAAGCTTCGAAATATAGAAGTTAAACAATAACGGGGAAAGGACACCACCCTGTGGTACCCCTTGTTTGGTTCTCCTGGCTTTAGATTTTTTGTTTCTGAATACAACAGACGACCGACGACCACTGAGATAATTGGCGGTCCAACGCTTGAGACAGGGGGGGAGTGACGAGTCTTCCAAATCGGATACAAGCTGCCCATGATTTACTGTATCAAAAGCTTGACTCAGATCGAGTGCAACTAGAACCGTCCTGTTATTAGGTCTGTTTTGATTTAGACCGTCAGTTATCTGAGTGTTTATGACATTTAGAGCAGATGTTGTGCTCCTGCCTTTCCTGAAGCCATGTTGGTGCTCGGCTAACATCAAGTGTGATGTATAGAGCGGGAGTAGGGCCGCTTCAAGTGTCTTTACTACTGGCGAGAGGAGTGACATCGGACGATATGACTCCCCAACGTTAGCTGGCTTGCCAGGCTTTAGTAGTGGGATCACAGTTGCCTGCTTCCATTTGTCGGGTATGACAGCTGTGATCAAAGACAGGTTGAAGACGGCAGTTAAATATTTGACTCCCGCTGGGCCGATATGCTTGAGATGCACCATGGCTATGCCATCAGGGCCGATGGCTTTGGAATTTTTGGCCTTCCGGATGGCCTCTTGAACCTCTGTAGCGGTGATGGGAACGGGGGCATAGTTTTTGTGTTTATGCGCGCGCCTGAAGATTCCACGTCTTGTCCTATCTTGCGCAGGGTGTGGGACATACTGTCGACAAAAAGCCTGCGCACATTTCCTGGGGTCATTTAAAGCAAGGGATGAAACCGATTAAAATAAAGTTCCGGTTTCGGTTACGGTTTTTGGACGTGTTTCGATTTCGGTTCCGGTTTCGTTCTTCAACATTTATTTCGGTTTCGGTTACGGTTTCGTTCCGGTTTCGGTTTCCAAACAAAAACAATAACACAAAAAATTGTGCTACTACAAAACTCAAATAAGTATGTACCTAAATGCAAAATAAGTCTGAACTTTTTTAACTTTACTCCGGTGGTCATGATGAATTTTCTCCAATATATAGTAATAAATATTACTTCCGCTATTTATGGAAAAAAAAACTTTCTTCAAAATAAGTTTAAAAAATTAACTCTACTTTTTCTTTTAGCAATAAATATGAGTGATGCTTTCTGAGACGGCCACTAAACATTTTTTTTTCGGATGTCATACCTACATTTTTTTCGATGGCTTCATTCGCTTATAGTTCAATTATTACGGAATTTTGATATCGAGGTCAAAAAGTGTCTTGCTTAACCATCTTCCATGAAAATTATTCAGGGTATCCTCTTTTAAAATAAAATATGTGGCCACAAAAAAATTCAAAACCGTTTGGAACCGATTCCGGCTTTTGAAACGGTTTCGGTTTCGTTCTTTTTCAGAAAAAAATAACGGTTTCGGTTTAGGTTTTGAGAAATGAATCGGTTTTAATCGGTTACGGTTTCGGTTTCGGTTTCAGTCCTTGATTTAAAGTCTTGTCACCAAAGGTGATGTCGACATTTTTTGGTGGACCCGAAGGATTCGACAAGGACTTGACGGTGGACCATAATTTCCCAACACCGGTAGAGAGGTTACAAGACCTAAGGTGCTCCTCCCATTTGGTTTGTTTGTGTACGTTAACCAGCCGCCTGATTTCCACGTTGAGATCACCGATCTGTGGGTCAGAGGGATCGATGTTGCGTATGAGGTCACGTTCATTGGCCAAGGCTGCGGCCTCAGCTGGGAAGTTAGGCCTGATATTTTCTATTCTACCAGCTGGTATAAAACGGGCTGTAGCCTTTTTAATGACCTCACGTATGTTACGCTCGCCAACGTGTACATCAGTGGGAATGGGAAGATCACCAAAGGAGCTCTCCGTGAATTCCAAAAAGCCGACCCAATTAGCCTTTTTGAAATTCACGTATGTTCTTTTCTCCGACGTGATAAAATTCGTGGCACGATCGACGGACAGGATGATAGGCAGGTGGTCGGATGACAAGGCCACCATAGGTGCCAGTTAACGCTGTTAATTAACCCCGGGCTAACAATAGTTAAGTCCGGGGAGCTACTGCAGTTAACAGCCATCCTTGTTGGTGTGTCTCCGTTCACAGTACAGAAAGAGGAAGTGTCAATTTGCTCGGCTAATTCCCGTCCTCTGCCGTCCACAGAAAGGTGTGAATGCCACATATCATGGTGGGCATTAAAATCGCCCATGATGATACGGTTATCGCCACAAAGAAACGCCATAAGGTCAGGACGATAACTTCTGGGGCAGCAGGTGACGGCAGGGATGTATATATTGATTAGCTCGAGATCAACACCACCAGCTTGTATAACTATACCCTGACCGTTTCTACGTACTGCCGGTTCTGCGAGAAAGGTACATGTGCTTGCGCAGTACCCTTCGTACCGAAACGACCCAGGTTGTATTTTTTTTATATTACAGCCTGGCCAAGAGCAGTACACCCGAAGTGACCCTGTCTAACGTGTCACGATTCCTCCCCCTAAATTTGTCATCCTTGGAGCAGTCCCTTGCAGCAGGGCTGCTCCTTATTCTCTTGTTCCGGTCTGGCATTGAGCTAAACCCTGGTCCAACAGAATGGTTCTGCTGTGTGTGCCGGAAGAAAATTTATACCAGACGTTCGCATTCAGTGCAATGCACATCTTGTAAAGGTTGGCTTCACAAGTCTAGTTGCTCCGGACTAGATCCAAAAACACACCGGCCTCTTAGTTTCTTTAAAACCTTCGTGGCGCCTTGCTGTTCACGTCCTAGAACGTCTCGTGGCTCGCGACATATATTTCTCAGCAAGCATTGTGTGTTCCCAGTTGTAGCTCGCGCCCTAGTGCGCCAACACCTTATACAGCAGCTCATAGCTACTTCCTACGTAGCACATCTACAGATGTAGTGAGCACTGCTGAGCTACAACCCCGCCCCAAAATATTCCCCTCCCCTCTACTTCTTCCGGTACGGGCACAAATGTGAATCAAGGCCATCAGCTCCTGGTCCCTCACACTATGTGCACTGTTTGTCGGCACAGAATATATGCGTCCAGAGTGCCATCGGTCAAGTGCAATACCTGCCTTGGCCATTGTCACCTGCGCATATGCTCAGGGCTCGCAAACAGAAATTTATGGACTGATGCGTATGTTGCGCCGTGTTGTCGAGCTGTGCAGCCCACATTGCCGACAAATTCTACCTCGTCTCCCAACGAGCGGAATTTGTCGCCTTCAGGACTGCGACGACGATCACGGACTAGCATATTACCTCCACGGCGAGCGCATCAGTCCCTGACTCCCAGAGTGACCATTGCCTCTCCCCCGCATTTCAAAATAATGCAATTAAACTGCAGCGGTATAACTGGCAAGATTGTGGAGATCACCAAGTTTATGCAGCAAAACTCCATCAAAATTGCTGCAATCCAGGAGACTAAACTTGGCACCCACTCGGATCTCAGAGCGAGTGGTGGCTACCACATTCTCCGGCATGATCGTACGGACGGTGGGGGTGGTCTTGCATTCATCATCCACCAAACCGTGCGGTATAGGGAATTTGCATTCAACACCGACCAAGAGGACATACCCCTAGAGCGACAGGGTATTGTCGTTTCAGCTGGAGGTGTTGATCTCGAGCTGATAAACATCTACATACCTCCCGTCACCTGTTGTCCCAGAAGTTATCGCCCTGATTTAAGCGATTTCCTACGGGGCGATAACCGTGTCATTATGGGCGATTTTAATGCACACCACGACATGTGGCATTCACGCCATTCTGCTGACGGCAGAGGACGGGAAATAGCCGAGCAAATTGACGCTTCCACATTCTGCGCGGTGAACACGGACGCCCCACGAGGATGGCAGTAAATTTCAGTAGCTCCCCGGACATAACAATTGTTAGTCCGGGTCTAAAAAACTGGTGCCCCATGGTGGCTTTGGCATCAGATCACCTGCCAATCGTCCTGTCCGTTGATCGTGCCCCGGATTTCATCACCTCTGAGAAGAGATCCTACGTAAACTTCAGGCGGGCTGACTGGGTTTGCTTTACTGAGTTTACTGAGAGCTCCTTTGGTGCTCTTCCCATACCGACTGACGTACGCCAAGGTGAAAAGGAAATACGTAAGGTCATAAATAGAGCTGCAGCCCTTTTTATACCAGCTGGTAGAATACAAAATATACGGCCAAACTTCCCAACTGAAGCTGCAGCCCTGGCCAATGAACGTGACCTTATACGTAGCATCGATCCCGCAGACCCACAGATCAGTGGTCTCAACGCGGAAATCAGACGGCTGGTAGATGAACACAAACATGCCAAATGGGAGGAGCATCTGAGGTCTTGTAACCTCTCTACTGGTGTTGGAAAATTATGGTCCACAGTCAAATCCCTGTCAAATTCGTCGGGCCCACCAAGAAACGTAGACATCACCTTTGGTGATAAGACCCGATATCACTCCTCTCGCCAGTAGTAAAGACACTTGAGGCGGTCCTACTCCCGCTCTACACATCACACTTGATGTTAGCCGAGCACCAACATGGCTTCAGGAAGGGTAGGAGCACAACATCTGCTCTAAATGTCATAAACACTCAGATAACTGACGGTCTTAATCAAAATAGGCCTAATGACAGGACGGTTCTAGTTGCACTTGATTTGAGTCAAGCTTTTGACACAGTAAATCATGGGCAACTTGTAGCTGATTTGGAAGACTCGTCACTCCCCCCCTGTCTAAAGCGTTGGACCGCCAATTATCTCAGTGGTCGTCGGTCGTCTGTTGTATTTAGAAACAAAAAATCTAAAGCCAGGAAGATAAAACAAGGGGTACCACAGGGTGGTGTCCTCTCCCCGTTATTGTTTAACTTCTATATTTCGAAGCTTCCTCCTCCACCAGAAGAAGTTACGATTGTTTCTTACGCAGACGATTGCACGATATTGGCAACTGGTACTTCCGTTGATGAGCTGTGCTCCAAAATAAATGGTTATCTCCCCTCTCTAGTCGAGTTCTTTACTGCCCGAACCTTGACATTGTCGCCAACAAAGTCTTCGGCGACCTTATTCACGACGTGGACGGCGCAGGTTGGCATGGAATTAGAAATCTATGTAGGTGATCATAAAATACCTACTGTCGCTCACCCAAAAATTTTAGGAGTGACTTTTGACACCATGCACACTTTCGCTGCCCATTCAGCCGCAATTGTCTCAAAATTACAGAGCCGCAACAAAATCCTCAAGTCACTAGCCGGCAGTACTTGGGGTAAAGACAAAGAAACGTTGTTGGTAACGTACAAGGCAATTGGTCGGCCGATCCTGAACTATGCGTCGCCGATATGGTCGCCGGGGCTTGCAGACGTTCACTGGAATCAGCTTCAGGCCTGTCAAAACACCGCGCTCAGAACCGCTACGGGGTGCGTCCTTATGTCACCTATATCTCATATACATAATGAGGTGGAAATGCTTCCAGTTAGGGAGCATAATGAAATGCTAAACAAGCAGTACCTACTGAACTGCTGTAAACCACAGCATCCCGGTAGACAACTGCTTGAACTCATTCCGCCTCCTAGGACCATAAGGTCGCATCTACGTAAACATTTTGATGAGATCCGTCACTATATAACAACGCCGTTTGATCTACAGGTGCACAAACAGGCTTTGGGGCATATCCATACAACGTCTGTTGGCCATTACTCTGCGCTCTGTCCGCTAAACAATGTCTTACATGCCGCAACACCTGGCATTTCTGAAGAGGAGCGTCATCTTCCTCGAGAGACAAGGGTCACTCTGGCTCAATTACGCTCTGGATATTGTAGTAGGTTAAACTCCTACATATCTAGACTGAACCCTGATGTGCCGAATGTATGTCCGGCATGCGGCTCATCCCCCCACAATACCAATCACTTATTTTCTTGCTCATTTGAGCCCACTCTTCTAACACCCATCTCTCTTTGGTCCAATCCTATTGAAACTGCTAGTTTCCTTGGACTCCCGTTAGAAGATATTGATGACAATTAGGTTAAGGAAAAATACGCGTTGGGCAGGACTACACATCGTTACAACAACATAAGACGTTTAGTGACCCGAAGAAGAGTGCAACGGCCTTTTGCCGACAGTTTGTACCACACCCTGCACAGGACAGGGACAGACGTAGGATCTTCAGGCGTGCGCATAAACACAAAAACAATGTCCCCGTTTCCATCACCGCTACAGAGGTTCGAGAGGCCATCAGGAAAGCCAAAAACTCTAAAGCCATGGGCCCTGACGACATAGCCATGGTGCATTTAAAACACATCGGCGAAGAGGGAGTAAAATAACTCACTACCGTCTTCAATTTGTCCCTGGCCACTTCTGTCATACCTGAAAAATGGAAGCAGGCAGTCGTGGTGCCACTACTAAAGCCTGGCAAGCCAGCTAACGTAGGGGAGTCTTATCGTCCGATATCGCTCCTCTCGCCAGTAGTGAAGACATTGGAGGCGGTATTACTTCCTCTTTACACATTAAAGTTGAGGTTAGCCGAGCACCAACATGGCTTTAGAAAAATACGGAGCACAACATCTGCTCTAAATGCCATTAACACTCAGATAACTGACGGACTCAACCAGAAAAGCCCTCATCACAGGACGGTTCTAGTTGCTCTTGACCTGTCTCAAGCTTTTGACACAGTAAATCATGGACAACTGGTATCCGATTTGGAAGATTCATCGCTCCCCCCTGTCTTAAGCGTTGGTCCGCCAATTATCTGAGTGGTCGTCAATCGTCTGTAGTTTTCAGAAACAAAAAATCAAAACCGAGAAAGATTAAACAAGGGCTACCACAGGGTGGTGTCCTTTCCCCGCTTTTGTTTAATCTTTATATTTCGAGGCTTCCTTCCCCACCAGATGGAGTCTCGATTGTTTCTTACGCAGACGATTGTACGATCCTAGCATCTGGCACTTCCGTTGATGAGCTGTGCTCCAGGATTAATGGTTATCTCCCCTCTCTTGTTGAGTTTTTCACTGCTCGGAACCTGAAATTGTCGCCAACGAAGTCCTCGGCGACACTATTCACGACTTGGACGGCGCAAGTTGGCATGGAGTTAGAAATCTACGTAGGCGACCAAAAATTACCTACTGTCTCCCACCCCAAAATCTTAGGGGTAACTTTCGACCCCATGCACAAATTCGCTGCTCATTCAACCGCAATTGTCTCTAAGCTACAAAGCCGCAACAAAATTCTCAAGTCGCTAGCCGGCAGCACTTGGGGTACAGACAAAGAAACGTTGCTGGCAACCTATAAAGCAATTGGTCGGCCGATCCTGAATTACGCGTCGCCGATGTGGTCGCAGGGGCTTGCTGAGATTCATTGGAAAAGACTGCAGGCCTGCCAAAACACCGCACTCAGAACCGCCACGGGATGCGTCCTTATGTCTCCAGAACATCATTTACATCATGAGGTGGAAATGCTCCCAGTTTTGGAGCACAATGAAATGCTAAACATGCAGTACCTGTTGAACTGTTGCAAACCACAACATCCCAACAGACTACTGCTTGAGTATGAGCCACCTCCTAGGACCGTAAGGGCGCATCTACGTGAGCATTTTGATGAGATCCGGCACCTCACACTTTCGCCGTTTGATCCAAAGGTGCATACGCAGGCCCTGAAGCACATCCATGACACGTCCGTTGCGTCCTATGTCTCGCTCTGTCCACTGAACGCCGTTTTGCACGCCAAACCACCTCGCGTTGCGGCTGAGGAACGTCAACTTCCTCGAGAGGCAAGGGTCACTCTGGCTCAATTACGCTCTGGATACTGTAGCAGGTTAAACTCCTACTTATCCAGACTAGACCCTGACGTGCCGAATGAATGTCCGGCATGCGGCTCGTCACCCCATAATACCAACCATTTATTTACCTGCTCTTCGGAGCCCACTCTTCTAACACCCATCTCCCTCTGGTCCAACCCTGTCGAAACTGCAAGTTTCCTAGGACTCCCGTTAGAAGAAATTGATGACAATTTAGGTTAAGGAAAAGTACACGCTGGGCAGGGCTACACTTCGTTACAACAACAACAACAACTATACCCTGACACTCTAAGGGTAATGCTATGGATACACACACGGAGATTATCTCCAATAAATCTTTAATCAGATCCAAATTTTACCCTGATACACACAAAAATGAAGATTAACAGCATTGAGAATTACTACTTTGGTTGTTATTGCACTATATTCTTACCTATCTCAGCGACATCTAGTTGTCGAAAGTCGGATCTTAGAAACCAGCGCGACGCCTATCTGTCAGCTACCCTTAATTTCCTAGTGTTTCTTGGTGTTGTTGTCTATTTATGTACAGAGTGTTGCCAGTGCAAATTTTTTAAAACTGCTCAAATCTTCTTAATTTTTGGGAGTTTATAATGAAGATTATGCTCAAGTTAACTCCCAAAAGCGCAGTTAATTCGGAATTTGCGCTAATGTATCAGCCGTATAAGTCTCTTTGGTCAGTGTTGATATCAAATTCCCTATACTGCACCGTATGGTGAACAAGGAACGCGAGACCACGTCCGCCGTCCGTACGGTCATACCGGAGTACGTGGTAGCCTCCACTCGCTCGGAGATTCGAGTGGGGGCCAAGTTTTGTCTCCTGGATTGCAGCAATTTTGATTTTATGTAGCTGCATAAATGTGGTTATCTCCGCTATCTTTCCGGTCAAGCCGTTGCAGTTAAATTGCAACAATTTAAATTGCGAAGGAGAGGCAATGGCCACTCTGGCAGTTAAAGACTGATGTGTTCGCCTAGATGGTGGTAGGTTATGTCGCGATATTGATCTCCCTTGCAGTCCTGAAGCCGGCGGAATTCGTTCACTATTAGATGAGTGTACATCCGTCGGCGTTGAGGGCTGCACAACTCGACAGCAAGGCGCGACAAACACATCAGTCCAGAGATTTCTGTTTGCGAGCCCAGAACATATGCGTAGGTGACACAGGCCTAGGCAGGAGTTGCACTTGACCGATGCCACAGACGCATATATCCTGTGCCGACATACAGTGCACGAAGAGTGAGGGACCAGAAGTTGGGCCAGGATTTGGCTCAATGCCAGCCCGGATCAGGAGAATAAGGAGCAGCAGTGCTGCAAGGGGCTGTTCCGGGGATGACAATAGGTGAGGGAATCGTGACGCGTTAGACAGGGTCACTTCGAAATGTATTGCTCTTGGCCGAGTCATTATAAAAAAAAAAACAACGCGGGTCGTTTCGGTACGAAGGGTATTGTACAGGTACAAATACCGTTCTCGCAGAACCGGCAATACGTGAAACGCTTAATTGACGTGCTACTCGATGGTTGATCTACGGATATGATGCTTCTCACCTCTCATTACCCATCTTCTCCTTCCTCACGGATGGAGGGATGACATGACCTAGAAGGTTCCACTGATCATACCAAATCGCTACCACGACAGTCGGGCAGTACCGCAGCGTACCGGGGTCATATCCGGCCAAGGACTGTCAACTTCGGCATCATTCCACAAAACCTTCGGGGAGTGTTTTGCTGTTAACAACAACAACAACACAGAGTAACTTTCAGTTAATTGGCTCTGGATCGCACAAAAGTCATTCGATTTTTAAAAACTGTGCTCTTTAAAGAGTAGCGGTAATAGTCAAAAAGAAATAAAATTTATGTACTGGGTGTACTACTTTTTACTGGGCAATCTATGCCAAGAAAGCGACTTAGAAAATTTTGTTAAAAAATTTAACTAAAACTAACCGTAATCAAACTCGTGGCTTAACATGCATATTAGTTAATTGGCCTTATCATGACTTTCATGGGAACAAAACTCCCATAAAATTTCAATGTGAAATAATAGCAAATAAACCCAATGGGTAGCTACCCCACTATTTTCCAAGCGGAAATCCATGCAATAGAAATCTGTGGCAGAGAACGCCTCCGAAGAGGACTATCCTCTAAGCGAATCTACATTATGTCGGACAGTCATACGTGCCTTGCAGTCGTATACAATAACTTCGAAGCTTGTTGATGAGTGCGTCACTGCCCTTAATGATCTGTGGGCCAAAAACAAAGTTTTGTTAGCTTGGGTCCCGGGGCATGAAGGACATGACAGCAACGAAAAAGCGCACCACCTTAAAAAACACGGTGGTCTTACATCATTTTATGGTCCGGAACCATTCTGTGGGCCCACCAAGGCCTACGTAAGGTAGACCATAAGCAACTGGGAAGACAAACAGTTTAGGCAGCATTGGCTTAGCAGCCTACGACAGAGGCAGGCCAAACTCTTTATAGAACCATCGCAAAGAGCATCGGCCAGGCTCATAAATCTAAGAACCCTCACTGGGTATTATAAGGGACGTTGTAGTCTACGTTATCACCTGAGTAAATTGAATCTGTCAGATACAACAATTTGTCGGTTTTGTGAACTGGACTATGAAACGCCGGTTCACATACTCTGCGAATGCATTGCGTTAGCAAGAAAGAGAGTTTGCTACCTAGGTGGTGTCACTCTCAATCCGTTCGTGATATCGAATAAAAAAACCTGAGGAGGTGCTCAAATTTATAATGAGCATCCGCATACAGCAATAAGCTGATAGGTCACACAATAGATCGTACTAATGGTAGCGGTGTAATTAGACCTTATAATAATAATAGTAATAACAAATTTTCCCACTTTATTTTTCATTTCCTTCATAAACTTTGGGAATATTTGGTTCACATGGAATTCGTGATAAGGATGAATATCTTCACTAAACTCAAAAAGACATTTAAAATTTTGGTCAATCTTAGCCAGGCTAAACCAACATATTACCAAACATGAAATTTAACAGGACCCCTTATGAAAAGAAATTAAGTTAGTTGGTGGTATGAAGCATTTTTTTTAGACATATTTCATATTAGGCATGTTTTCATGTTAGAATCATGTTAAAAAAGATTAAACTCTTTTCTGATTCGACTATGACGGCCAAAGAAAATACAAGTTTGGCTGTTAAAACCAAACGAGCCAGTTTGTATTTCGTTAGGTTTTTTTCGTTTGTATTTTTCTGACAACTGTCTTTGTGACAAATGGTTGTGTATAGGCTCTGAAGAATAAAAACATTGATAGGAGATGATATAAATATATATATATGGTGAGAAATCAAACTAAAATGCAGTGTCTTTACCCGTTTACGAAATCCTAAATAAGCGCCAACAAAAGTTAATGGTACTGAAACTCCAAACCACAGGCCGAGCAAGGCGATTAGTGTACTAAATGGCACAGCACCTGAACTACTTTCATGCCAAAGAACTAAGTTCATTATGAAAAATAGGCAGAACACAATTCTGAAAATAAGTACAAATAGTTAATTTTTTAAATAACAAAACTATTGTTTTTTACCCAGGGCATACTATAGATGTAAGAATCACATTGCTTTTCCATTTCACTCCACCAAAACTTTTGTAAATTCTGGAAGATACATAACCTGCCGGTGTTCCCAGTGAAACGAACAAAACCATTGCGCATGTCATAAGTGCCCCTCGGTTGGCAGGGGATAGGAATCCCAAGCACGCAAAAGCCAAAGTAATGAGTGTCATAAATGTTACTTGAACACCAGACCCCAAAAAAACTGACAGTAGCATTCCTTTTCTCGGTGGTCTAAATACGTCGCCATGTACCAACTTCCAACCGAATTCCTCCTGTGCATCTTCACCATTATCCATTTGATTGTAACGTGCAATATCCTTATGCAGTGTTCTTAGCATAATCATTGCTACCATGCCTGACAAAAACAGCACTATTATGAGAGAGTTTAGGATAGAAAACCATTGAATATTTGTATGTGGCATTGATTCTAATATATAATCCCATCGCGATGACCACTTTATCGAGTTATCCATATTGAATTGAACACTATATGTATATGTGATTGAAAGGTGCTCGCCATGTTTTAATGTAGTACTTTTAATGGCAAGAGGGTCGGATGTATCGCAATCGACCTTCAATGCATTGATATGGTTGATTGAACGTGGTATCACTTTTACAGATATTATTCGACCACCATTTCCTCGAAATCCTACCCTCTCCTCCGGTTGTCCTCCATGGTATGTTATCCGCAAATCCACATGATTAAAAAGGTAATAAAAGCCTCTACGATTATAATTGGGATTAACAAGACATGCTTCATCGCTATCTGACCGAACATAGCAACCCATAGGGAATCCGGTGCTACAATACTGTTTATCATTATCAAGTGGATAGCACCAAGTAACAGGCATATTGTCTACTATCCAGTGATGTTGGTAGTTGAGGCTAATACCCTTTTTAAGTATCATAAGGCGACCATCACTATCTGCCTCGCCACCAGTATAATTTTTTGAGCAAACCTGTAAAAAAAATGTAGATTAGGGTAGCCCATATTATATAAAAAAAAATCAAATCAGGTTTACAGATCTAGGCACCCCCTAAATTTTTAGCTATAGCCAAAACAAATGTTCTGGGAAAGTTTCAATTTAGTACTCAAACGGTGACAGTGCTCAAGGATATATCGACGTGCCATACTATTGTAACTTAAAATGTCATATGGCAACTCTGTATATATGTATATGTATATTGATACTTGGCAGCACAGTTGAATACATCGAGCTGTCATTATTCATTCTTTCATAATTCTTTATTCTGTAGAATCATCGTTCATATAACTAAAAATTAAATATAATGATCTGAATTGAAAAACCCGTGTAACACTTCTTACCTACAAACCAAAACAATTCTGGCGACGAGGTGAACTACCAGCATACAACAATTCTGCAAATAAAATGGATGCCAAGCAGTTCGCAGACTTCATGGCGAGGCAGCAGAAAATTCTGGATAAAATGTCCACCAACACGGCAGCAGGACCGGGTGGGGTTACAAACCTTAAACTTAGTTCCGATACAGCACTAGTGCCAAATTTTGAGCCATTTGACGCCGCAAAGGAGTCGTTCCGTAATTATAGACTACGTTTCGAAAACTACACCAAAATGAAGAACGTGCACACAAACAGTAAATATTGTGCAAACCATTGTTAAATTATATAAGGTTAAGCAGATTTTGACATTTGCCAAGGCATAGCTTCCTTATTAGAGTTGCATTTACGTAGGATCCTAAAAAGGGTAAAAAAATCCCCCTTTAGAAAAATTGTAGTAGAAAAGGAAGGAACGCCGTTCGCAAAATTTCAGGGTTTTTTTTTCGGAAATCTGTCTTTTCCACATTTATTTGTTTAAATTATTAGGAAAATTAAATTAATTTTAAATTTAACTGTAAAAAGCATGCCCTTTTTGTGGATAGCAGTAAACATGTACGAAATAAGCTTATAAAATGGTTTATAATTGGATCCTTTTTAATAAATTTAATCAATCGCCGGTATGAAAAACAATCTCTTAACATCTGTCTCAAGAACTGGCCTCGGAGATACAAATACGAAAAAAGCTACAGCAAAGTTTTAGCAAAGGGAGCGACCGCGATGGCAACTACAGGTCTGGGCTCCCAGGAGACATCTCTCCTCCGCTCTGCGTTGGTGCAATCTCTGATACCGGATTTCCAAACCAATTATGTGCCAAAGAGGGTAAACGGAAACCCTTTCAAAAGCAAGAAATTGGACGTGGAGTTAAAACCTCACCCCGGAGTGGGCAAACCAAGCTTTGCCGAAGTAACTAAGGACAGGATCCTTATAGGTATTCTTGACCGAGGCAACGACCGTTTGGCCATACCCAAAAACCGGTGGCGTTACGTCCGGAACGAACTCGCAACAGTCTTATTGACGTTTATTTGAAGACTCCGGGTGGTACAGCGGCGGTCACGGATTCGGGTTGGTACCAGGTACACATAAAAATAGTCGCGTGTGACGACGCATGAACTGTTGCACTGTACAAGGCAGCAGCAGCAGCAATACTGGGTGAAGTCTACAAAGGTGCAAAAATCGAGTTCGTCGACTGGAATGACATTCCGGCATGGCCTAGGGCAAGGGCATCGATTCCTGCCATCCCTGCAGAGCCTGAGAGAATTCTCACGATATTCAGGATAATGAATTCGTCCCTCTCGACGCAGGACTGGAGTTTCACTCTGGTCGGGGATGCGGTAGGGCCTGACAGACAAGTGGTCTTCACCATGAATAAGGAGGCACTCGAGCCCCTTTAAAGTTGCAATGGACTAGTGCATTAGAGTGTAGGCCAGATCGTTATCCACGTAAACTGTGCCTATGCAGAGCGCGCTGCCATCTCCGCTGCTCCGGGGGACTCGAATATCGAAGTACTGCAAGAGGAAAAGATGTCCGACGCGAAAAGCATGTTATCTGCCACAGCACTTTCGCAAAGTGACGTGAACAGCTCGGAGATGGAAGACAGCTTTCTGGACGGGCAAGGCCTCGAAGTCACGGTAGTAGCAACCAATCCTGAGCGCATTATCTCTGATGCTTCAGTCAGCAGGGCTCCCGTTACGCCAGCTCGTCGTTGAGAGACAACCTCTCATGTTGGTGGTGCTTCAGATAAATCTGCACATTTATAAAGTATCCTCGGCTGCTTCAAGTAATCGTCTTTCTAAATGCGATATGGATGTGGTCCTCAAGCTTATTCGAGCCAGTGAGGGACGTGTGCTGGACTCCTTTCTTGTAAGAAGGTACACAAGCTTTTCCTTGATTTAAATTCAGCTTCAAACGATGAGGTAACGTATTTGTATGCTGACAAAAGGCTGCAGAAAAGGAAAATTGCTATTATTAAATTAAAATAATAAATTTTCATAAAAATCTTACCAAATAAACGATTAATTTTTCAAAATAAAAATAAAACAAACTTCAAAAGCTTTCAGTGTTACTGTAATTTTGTTCGTATCAAGAATATTGGTTTTTACTATTATTTGCATACGATTTTGAAAAGAAGTAGCACTGTCAATCAGACAAGGAAGCGTGAAGCCGAGAAGTGTCAAAAACGTCTCGGACTGCTTAACCTTATATTATTAAACAATGGTGCAAACCTTCTACTCAACTCAATTGGCGCCAAAAGTTTTAACATTGCAATGACCTTGGCTTGTCCTACAAGTCCGAGTGAACTTGAATATAGTGAACTGGTTACACTTCTACAAGCTCACTTATCACCGCAACAGAACGTTCTAGTCGCGCAACATCAATTTTTATCGAAATATCAAGCGGAAAATCAATCAATAGCTGAATACGTAGCAGCTTTACGAACGGACATTGGAGATTGCGACTTCACATGTTCATGCAAAAAACCGGTAGCAGATATTTTTCTTCGAGCCCAGTTCATAAGGGGAATCAAGGACACTAGCATTCGAGAGCAACTATTACAAAGCCAAAAAGAGGTAACCGCGTTTACAGACATCGTGGAAAAGGCACGTGCATTAGAAGCAGCTAAAACCGATTCAAAGGAGCTCTTACAAAAACCGAATCATTCAACGACTGGCAAAATCAACAAAGTAAATGGTAAGAAAGAAAAACACAGGTATCAAAATAACGTTAACCGGTCATCAAATCAGAACAAATTGAACAAAAATAAACAAAGTATTGATTATAAATCATTGGGTATTGATGGGCTGTGCTTAAGGTGCGGCAAAAATGACCATTATGCAAAAAATTGCGTTAGCAGACGCAATAACCTCAAATGTTCTGAATATGGGAAAACTGGCCATGTGGCCAAAGTTTGTATAAAGGCACGTGTATGAATAATAAGCAAAGTAGGGAAACAGCAAACCAAATTGACAAGTGTTACAATGGGATTATAGCGATTACAAAGATTCAAGATATTTATCAAACAAATTCAAGAACATCAGATAGATTTTTCGTCACAGTGAGTATCGAAAGTAGACCTGTACAATTTGAAATCGATACCGGGTCTGGCTATACATTTTCACCCCGAGACATATTTGCGAATCTAAACATTAATGTTCCGCTATTGTCATCAAACATGGCATTTCGATCATATACAAAAAACGTTTTCGTTCCCGATGGGAAAATTTTGGTACATGGAGAGCATAAAGGTAATGCGATGACAGATGAAATATATATCGTGCCAGAAGAGTATACAGCGCTCCTAGGTCGTAATTGGATTAAGAAACTCAACATAAATTTGAACGAAATCAACTCTGTACATTCAACAAATCTTCCAAGCGATGTAGATATTATCAAATTATTGAGCGACCAATTTAAATCAATATTTGAAAGCAAAGTTGGTTGTGTCAAACAATACACAGTGTCGCTTAAGTTAAGGGATGGTGCAAAACCTATTTTTAATCGTGATCGTGAGGTTCCATATGCCTTAATTCAAAAAGTTAATCAAGAGCTTGACGAGTTAGAAACGGCGGGAATAATTTCAAAAACTGAGATTAGCGATTGGGGTGTAATGGGGTGTGGTTGCTAAGTGACCTTGCTCAATCCCGACTCTTGCGTCCTCGTTCGTGCACTCTGGGCAACGGGAGCTACCTAGGCTCGCGGCAGAAAGAGAGGGAGCCCCGGTGGGGCCACTCTGACATACTTGGTTTAAGGGCTCACCGAGGTTTTTGCGCAGCGTCTGTTCACCATGAGGTGCGGCTGCAAGCGGGCGTCTGTCTTGAAGCAAGCGGCTCGCTATATAAATGTGTAAATATTTTCCAAAAACCCCGAAACGGGTTGTGCGCTGGGTTTGGGACCCGCCACGTAAAAAATTTAGTCCAATGAAAAATAAATTAAAGCCTCGGATGAGAACCCCCTTTAATGTTGACGACCCGGCAAAACGAATAAGGCATAATGATTTGGATATTAGGGCATGTACCGGGAATGTCCGGACCCTTTCAAGGGACGGTACCGCTGCCCGACTGGTTGATGTCCTCGTTAACGCAAAGGCTGACATCACCGCCCTGCAGGAAATGCGATGGACGGGACAAGGAAAGACGACCATCGGACCTTGTGACGTATACTACAGTGGCCAGACACGCGGCAAAGCGCGTGGTGTAGGATTCGTGGTGGGAAAGAGACTTCGCCGCCAAGTACTAGCGTTCACCCCCGTGGACGAGCGTTTCGCTGCGATCCGCATCAAAGCGAAATTTTTCAACATAACATTTATCTGCGCCTATGCGCCGACTGAGGAGACGGACGACGCAGAGAAGGACTCCTTCTACGATAAACTTGAACAGACTTATGATCGCTGCCCCCAGCATGATATCAAAATCGTGCTCGGCGACTTTAATGCCAAGGTGGGCAAGGAAGGAGTCTTTGGTCCTACAGTTGGAAAATTCAGTCTCCACGATATAACATCCCCCAACGGCACTAGGTTGATTGACTTCGCCGCTGCTCGCAATATGGTCATCAGTAGTACCAGGTTCCAGCATAAGCGAATACACCAAGCCACATGGCTGTCCCCTGATCAAAGAACTCGAAACCAGATTGATCATGTCATGATCGACGGCAGACACAGCTCCACCGTTCTGGACGTGCGTACCCTACGTGGTCCCAATATCGACTCGGACCATTATCTTGTTGCAGCCAAGATACGCACACGCCTCTGTGTAGCAAAGAAAGTGCGCACAGTAACGGAAGGAAAGTTTGACGTCGAGAAGCTGCGCACGACACAGACAGCTGACAATTTCTCCACTCGACTCTCACACCTGCTATCGGAGAGCAATCCTCGACCTAACGATGCAACCGAGCAATGGAAGCATATCTCTCACTCATTACGTACCGCCGCTGAGGCCACTATAGGGTTCCAGCGAGCCCGCAAAAACAACTGGTACGATGAGGAATGCAGCACTGCCTCGGACAAAAAGGACGCTGCCTACAGGGAGACGTTGCGAACGGGCGCAACCCGCAGTGTATGGCAACGCTATCGTGAGGCAAAGAAGGAAGAGAGACGCCTTTTCAGAAAAAAGAAACGTGAGGCCGAAAGGCGTGAGTGTGAGGAGCTTGAGATGCTGGCTGACAGGAATGATGCCCGAAAATTCTATGAAAAGATCCGGCGGATGACGGAAGGTTTTAAGACCGGGGCAAGTTCCTGTAAGGACAATAATGGCGACCTGGTAACCGACGTACAGAGTGTACTTAAATTATGGAGGGAGCACTTCTCCTCACTGCTAAATTGCGAGGGAGACGTCGAACCCGATACCCCAATCCCTGACGATGGAAAAGTCGTCCCACCACCTGACTATGATGAAGTGAGGATAGCTATATCCCGGCTGAAAAACAACAAAGCGCCTGGAAAAGACGGACTACCCGCCGAGCTGTTCAAACACGGAGGCGAAGAGCTGGTAAAAAGCATGCATCAGCTCTTATGCAGAATATGGTCAGACGAGTGCATGCCTCCAGATTGGAATTTAAGTGTGCTCTGCCCAATCCACAAGAAAGGCGATCCCGCTAACCGCACCAACTACCGCGGAATCAGCCTTCTTAATATCGCGTATAAGGTTCTTTCTAGCGTATTGTGTGAAAGACTGAAGCCCATCGTAGACAAGCTGATTGGACCTTATCAGTGTGGCTTTAGACCTGGTAAGTCTACCATCGACCAGATTTTCACGATACGCCAAATCCTGGAGAAGACCCATGATAAAAGAATCGACACACACCATCTCTTTGTCGATTTCAAAGCCGCTTTTGACAGCGCAAAAAGGAGTTGCCTGTATGCCGCCATGTCTGAATTTGACTTCCCTGCAAAGCTTATACGGCTTTGCCAAATGACGTTGAGCAATACTAACAGCTCCGTCAGAGTCGGGAAGGACCTCTCTGAGCCATTTGAAACCAAACGAGGCTTCAGACAGGGTGACTCCCTTTCGTGCGATTTCTTCAACCTGATGCTGGAGAAGATAATTCGAGCAGCAGAGCTAAACCGCAATGGTACAATCTTTTACAAGAGCGTGCAATTGCTGGCGTATGCCGATGATATTGATATCATTGGCCTTAACAACCGCGCCGTAAGCGCTGCCTTCTCTGGACTGGATAAAGAAGCGAAAAAAGTGGGTCTTGCGGTCAACGAGGACAAGACGAAGTATTTGCTGTCATCAAAGAAAGAATCGGCGCACCTGCGCCTTGGCAGCCACGTCACTGTTGATAGTTACAAATTTGAAACTGTGAGGGACTTCGTCTATTTGGGAACCAGCATTAACACCGAAAATAATATCAGTCTAGAAATCCAACGGAGAATCACTCTTGCGAACAAGTGCTACTTTGGACTGAGTAGGCAATTGAGAAGTAAAGTCCTCTCTCGAAGAACAAAGATCGCGCTCTATAAGTCTCTCATCATACCTGTCCTGATGTATGGCTCAGATTCATGGACAATGTCAAGAGAAGATGAGATGGCCCTTGGAGTATTTGAGAGAAAAGTTCTCCGGAAGATTTATGGTCCTTCCCGTGATGCCGACGGCGAGTATCGAAGGAGATTTAACGATGAGCTGTACGAGCTTTACGCAGATCTGACCATAGTCCAGCGAATTAAAGCCCAAAGGCTCCGCTGGCTGGGTCACGTCATGCGAATGGACAAAGAAGCTCCAGCCCAGAAGGTTTTCCAATCGTCACCCGAATTCGGCAGCAGAGGAAGGGGGAGGCCTCGACTGAGATGGAAACAACAGGTGGAGGATGACTTGAACTCCCTTGGGGTTTCCAATTGGCGTCAGTTATCGCTAAAAAGGAATGACTGGCGTGCTTTGATAGGCGACGGCCAAAATCGCTTAGGCGGTTAAGCGCCAATAAATGATGATGAATGAGATTAGCGATTGGGGATCCCCCTTGGTAGTTATACCAAAGGTGGGCGGAGGTGTACGCTTATGTGTCGATTATAAAGTAGGAGTAAATGAAAGTCTAGTGGACGCACATAGTCCGATAAGGAAAACAGAAGACATATTCAATTGCTTACGTGATTCAATGTACTTCTATAGGCTAGACTTATACAAAGCTTATTTACATATACCAGTCGATGAAGATTCGATCATAGTACACACTATATCCACACACCGCGGCACATACAAGGTTAATCGTTTATCCTTCGGTATTAAGACGGCACCATCTGAGTTCAACCGAATACTTAATCAAATACTCCACGACGTCCCTAAAACAGAAGCATATTTCGACGACATTATAGTTCACGGGGCAACAAAACTAGAATGTAAAGAAAACTTATACAAGTGTCTACATCAACTACAGAGTTTTGACCTTCACCTTAACAAAGAAAAATGTATTTTTTTTCAAGAAGAAATTGAGTTTCTTGGGCACACAATCAAGCATAATCAAATTTCGAAATCAAAGAACAAAATAGCAGCAATCGTAGATTTACCTAAGCCAAAGTCGGTTGATGACGTCAGACGATTTCTTGGAATGGTTACTTACTACGCGCGTTTTATTCCAAACTGTTCCAACAATCACATCTCCACTGCGTGGTCTAACCAAAACGGGTGTAAAGTTCAATTGGTCGAGCCAATGCGATAAAGCGTTCGATATTATCAAAAAGGAAATAGCAAGCGATCGTGTACTCGTACCGTATAATCCAGCGTATCAGTCCAACTGGAGTGGCAGGGGTATTATCCCATATAATAGACGGTCAGGAACGACCAATTTCGTTCGCTTCTAGATCCCTTACAAAATCCGAGCAAAATTACTCACAAATTGATCGAGAAGCATTAGCAATCGTATTCTCAGTCGATCATTTTTATCAATATTTGTTTGGACGGCAATTTATTCTTGTTACAGATAATCAACCATTAGTACGAATTTTCAATCAAAATGCGAAACTACCACAAATAAGGTTTTCGCGCCTTGAAAGGTATGCAGTTTTTCTTTCCGGTTTTGACTATCGAGTCGTTTACAAACGAGGGATCGATAACGCTAACGCCGATTGCCTGTCTCGAGCTCCAGTGTGTTCACCACATCTAGCGGACACCATAATCAACAATGAAATCAACCAACTCTGTGAATCGACTATACAACAAATTTCAACGCGCTACTGCAAAATCTCAAAAACAAGCGGATAGAAAATACAATGTTTACAATCAACAACGGTATCATATTCAGGGGTCAACACGTCGTAATACCTGCAATCTTACAACAATTGGTACTAAAAGAGCTCCACCTTACACACATGGGTATTTCAAAAATGAAACAACTAGCTCGCAGGTACGTGTAATGGAAATCAATTGATAAGGACATCGAGCAACTAGTCAAAGAATGTGTCGCATGTTCAACGGTTAGGGCCTGCCCTCCAAAAGTCAAATTACACACATGGGAGGAACCAGAACAAAATTGGCAGAGGATCCACATCGATTATGCCGGGCCTTTTCAAGGATATCATTATTTGGTCGTGATAGACGCAAAGTCTAAATGGGCTGAAATTGGACTGACAAATATAGCACCAACATCCAGTATAACAATTGAAATGCTTAGTGATGTATATGCAAGACATGGGTATCCGAATGTAATTGTATCCGACAACGCCACAATATTCACTAGCGACGAATTCAAGCTGTTTTGCTCAAGTCATGGCGTCTTCCAAAAGTTCATTGCACCAGGCCATCCAGCTACAAACGGACTAGCCGAACGCAATATTCAAACGTTGAAACAACGTCTTAAATGTATGACAGACAACCCTCGTCCTATGCGAAAAAAGTTAAGAGAAATACTTTTCCGATACAGGGCAACGCCATTGAAGGGTGGAAATACTCCAGCAGAACTGTATCTGGGAAGACAGATACGAATTCAACTTGACACACTCAAACCACCTAAAGTGGATAGCCAACGTACTCTTCAAAGACATGACGTTCGTCAAATACAGGAGGGAGAGAGAGTACAAACCCGTTATTACATCAACAATAAAAAGTCATGGAAATTCGGTACAATCATCAAAAAGTTGGGACACCTTCATTACATGATCAAATTAGACGATGGATATATTTTCAAGCGCCACATAAATCAATTGCGCGCAACAAGAGTGTCATCACATACTCCAACAGCGAGTTCGACTAACACGTCATCACAAGATTGTGAACCAGATAGTTGTTCCCCAAATTTACAGGACCTCGTACAGGTTCCAACGAATACAGATAATCGTCCAAGGTCATCTGACAGCGAAGGACACAACACTCCGGTAACAACAACACCCCGGAGATCCGAACGGCAGCGTCGGGCACCAACATACTTGAAGGACTACCGACGTAATACTTAAGCAGGGGTGAACTATTGTAACTTAAAATATCATATGACAACTCTGTATATATGTATGTATATGTATATTGATACTTGGCAGCACAGTTGAATATATCGAGCTGTCATTATTCATTCTTTCATAATTCTTTATTCTGTAGAATCATCGTTCATATAACTAAAAATTAAATATAATGATCTGAATTGAAAAACCCGTGTAACACTTCTTACCTACAAACCACAACACATACGAAAACTAACAGTTTTCAATTTTTTTACGAAAACTAACACTTTCAAATTCACTTTTATTTTGTTTCTGACGAAAACTAACACTTTCTTCAGAGAAAAACGGAAAGTGTTTCTTTTCGTCAGACACAAAATAAAAGTGTTAGTTTTCTTCCAACACAAAATTTGAGCGTTAGTTTTCATTTTCGGTCGATATAACTTTAAGAAGAAAAAAAAATAGGAAAACATATAAACCAATTGATACGAAGTTGGTGCTAGCCATGAACTGGGCAAAACGATATGTATTTAAATTAACTTACCACATCGCATTTAACATCTTTGAGAAATTCAATGTTATAAGGTCCTGGTCGAATGCGCTCTCCAAACACGACTTGCCCTAAATTTTCAACAGGGGAATTCTTCTCATTGCCAGTACAAAAGTCGAAGTAATGATACTCATAAGGAATCACAGATTCCTCAGTATTCAGGCGGTTGACGTACAAGGTTATGTCCGACTAAAAAAAATAAAAGAGAAAATTAAGTATTGTTTACAAGTATTTAGAGATTGAGAATGGTGTATTTTTATGTATCCAGATATTTTAGGTGTTTTGACTTTGTTGATTTAACTTAAATGCTTGGCTGGACTTAATAGCTCAAACAGAATCAGTCCACCAATACGTCAGCTGCGTGACGCACGTCAATTTTAGAACAAATTCTATTATTATGGCCTACACGGCTAGTTTCTTGTATTGCCGGTTCTACGAGAACGGTTCAGATCTTGTGCTGTACCCATCGTGTCGAAACGACCCGGGCCGTTTTCTTATATCGACCCGGCCAAGAGCAATACACTCGGGGTGACCCTGTCTGACATTTAGGCAGGGCTACACCTCTCTACAACAACAACAACAACAACAAATTCTATTTCGAAGCATCCGTCATCACAGTCTACTTTGCTGTCAGTTGTTTCAACGTACTGACTGACTGATTCTGCTGAACGCTTAAAAGCTGAATTAATTTTTTTAACGCTAACCCAATGGCCATAATAATCAGCTGTTCCAGCCAACCTTAGGGAAATCAATGTAAACGTTTAATGATGCCACGTCATAACGCTAACGCCTTACCCAAACCATAGCCGATAAATTTGTTTTTGGTTCGTAGCCTTATCCATAATATCTTAATGTTTGGGCTAGTGAATTTGCACACATTTTGAGTCCTTTATTTTGTCCATTCGGCGTTTTTTAGGTTAGTTAGTGTAGGGTTATTTACTTGTATAAAAATATACTTTAGCAATTTTTTTAAATTCTATGTTTTACAATAATGTCGAAAGTTAACATCCAACCAGTGTTCAATATATTTTTATAAATAAAGTTTTACAATTTTAAAATATACCCTACAGTGAGTAAGTCTCCGTGTAATTTGCTGGAAACTTTTTCATTTTATTAGTTTTAATCAAATTATAACTTGCTCGTGGTTACTACACATTGGAGATGGTTATGGCGTTAGCGTTACGAAAAAACGTTTTCCTGAGGCGTCTACTACTTCGTTTTTCTAGCTGATACATATATACACAGTGTATTACATACAGCTGTATTCTGGAAAATAGTAGTGAAATTAGATTCGATATCGTTCGAAGAAATATGAAGCTGTGTTTTCAATAATTTTCATTTTTGTATATAAAATTCTATAACAGAAACCACAAAAAAAAAGAAATTTAAAAGTTTAAACAAAGTTCAGGAATGTTAGTTTAACTTTAAAAAACAGCCATCAAAATTTCAAACATTTTTGCAAGAATTTCCAGAAAGTTTTTGAGTATGCAGTTTTGTAGCCCATTAAATTTTACTTTCACAATGTCCAAGTTAGAACTCGCTCAAATTTTCCCCTTAAGCGGGCTACTCACCTGCCAAGAAATGTCAAACTCGATATAAAAAAACGCTCAAGAAATGGTCAAGAACTGTTTTCACACGTCAAATTTTCTTGAGCCAATACTCAGCTCATAAGAAAAAATACTACAATTTTCGATGGTTGGCAATGCCGGTTTACCTCAAGAAATAAATATTCTCGTATATATTTCTTGAGGTAAACTTGCAGATTCATGGCAAATATGACTGTATACTGCGCTACACATGTTTTATACATTTTTATAATAGTATATTGCAATAAATGGGAAAATTCTGTAAACGTCACAATTTCTTGACCAGGCATAAGAAATATATGCTGGTTTTTTTCTTGAAGCATTTCTTGGCAGGTGAGTAGCCCGCTTTAATTGTTAGAATTTTTTTTTGTAAAGAGTTTTGTTTCTTTCCTGCTAATTATGAATAATTATGAATAATTATTCCTAAAAAAGTGTTCTTTGAAAAAATTAGCAGCGAATTCAGTAGCTTTTTGAAATTTAATTGAGAGAGCGCCAATTCGCTGCAAGTTCTTGCTGGAGATATTTCGTCCAGCAGAAACCAGCAAGCAGGAAAGCTGATCGGTGACATAACAAAACAACAAAAAAATGTAAATTTAAATTGTTAGCCAATCAGAAACGTGACCGCTGTTTTGTCTGCAAGTTTCTGCTGAACCCTAGCTTTGTTTCTTTCCTGCTAATTATGAATAATTATTCCTAAAAAAGTGTTCTTTGAAAAAATTAGCAGCGAATTCAGCAGCTTTTTGACATTTAATTGAGAGAGAGAGCGCCAATTCGCTGCAAGTTATTGCTGGAGATTTTTCGTCCAGCAGAAACCAGCAAGCAGGAACAGCTGATCGGTGGCATAGCAAAACAACAACAAAAATTGTAAATTCAAATTGTTAGCCAATCAGAAACGTAACCGCTGTTTTGTCTACAAGTTTCTGCTGACGGAAAATTAGCAGAAATGAGATTTTGACAGCTTTTTACAAGACTCTCTTCTGCTGACAGTTCTTTGCTGGAGATTTCAAGAAACAAAGCTAAGGCTGTTGAGCAAGTTTTGCCATACAAAATTTAATTTGTTTCTTGTGTTGTATGATAAAAATTCTAACAATTCAGAGACAATTTTGCTCGAGTTCTTACTTGCACATTGTGAGAGTAAAATTTGATGGGCTACAAAACTGCATATTCAAAAACTTTCTGGAAATTCTGGCAAAAAAGTTTTAAATTTTGTAGGCTGTTTTTTAAAGTTAACTTAACATTCCTGAAGTTTGTTTGCTGGGTAGAGCATTTACAGCCGTTTAAATAAAACAAGTTGTTGTTGTTTTTACTTTTTCCCTACTAGTTTCGACGCTGTTGTTGTTAACAATGCATTATCCTGAATAGAGTGTATGATCATTCCGAAGATCTTCATCAAGCTCTTCTAACCAACCTCTGCGACCTTTCCAAGTTTTTGACCGAGCGAGATCTGACAATACCACCGACTAAATCTACATCGACAGTACGACATGGACGCACCAAGTGAGAAACGAATTAGACATTTACGTTGAAGGCACTAAGCTACCAACTGTCAACCACCCAATAAGATCCTCAAGTCACTTGCCGCCAGTACTTAGGGAAAAGATAAAGAAACGTTGCTGACTACATATAAGGCCATTGGCCGACAAGTCTTTGACTATGCTGCACCCATATGGTTGTTGTTGTAGCGAGGTGTAGCCCTGCCTAAATGTCAGACAGGGTCACCCCGTGTGTATTGCTCTTGGCCGGGTCGATATAAGAACACGGCACGGGTCGCTACGGCGTAAAAGTAGGTCGCCTCCCTACCCTGGGTAACGCTAAATCACCTACATTGCCTACACGGCTAGTTTCTTGTATTGCCGGTTCTACGAGAACGGCACCAGTACTTGTGCTGTACCCATCGTGCCGAAACGCCCCGGGCCGTTTTCTTATATCGACCCGGCCAAGAGCAATACACTCGAGGTGACCCTGTCTGGCATTTAGGCAGGGCTACACCTCGCTACAACAACAACAACGGCACGATGGGTACAGCACAAATACTGGTACCGTTCTCGTAGAATCGGCAATACAAGAAACTAGCCGTGTAGGCCATGTAGGTCATTTAGCGTTACCCAGGGTGCACCAACGGAGAGCTCCTTTGGTGATCTTCCCATTCCCACTGACGTACACGTTGGCGAGCGTAACATACGTGAGGTCATTAAAAAGGGTACAGCCCGTTTTATACCAGCTGGTAGTATAAAAGATATTAGGCCTAACTTCCCAGCTGAGGCCGCAGCCTTGGCCAACGAACGTGACCT